>VDFB02387119.1:0-25829 GCA_007258455.2 Sequoia sempervirens
AAGGGTTGAGGATTGAGGGTAGAGGGTAGAGGGTGTAGGGTTGAGAGAGAGAGGGGGGTTGAGGGTTTAAGAGTTTTAGGGATTTAGGGTTTACAATTTAAGGGTAGAGGATGTAGGGTCGAGTGAGAGAGAGAGAGGGGAGAGTTGAGGGTTTAGAGAGAGACAAATATAGTGAGAGGTTTAAAGGTTTTATGGTTGAGGGTAGAGGGTTGAGGGTATCTAGGGTTGAGGGTTGATAGTAGAGGGTGTAGAGTTGAGAGAGAGGGTGTAGGGTTAGCTTGAGAGAGGGTTGAGTTTGGGGTTGAGAGAGAGGGGGGTTGGAGGTTTTAGGGTTTTAGGGTTTACGGTTTATAGTTTTACGGTTTTAGGGTTTAGGGTTTTTGTTTAAGGGTAGAGGGTGTAGGGTTGATGGTTTTAGGGTTTTAGGGTTTACAGTTAAGGTTTAAGGGTTGAGGGTAGAGGGTTTAAGGTTTAGGGTTTAATGGTTTTAGGGTTGAGCGTAGAGGGTAGAGGGTTGAGGGTTGAGGGTTTAGAGAGAGAGGGTTGAGGGTTTAAGGGTAGAGGGTAGACAAATCTATTTCACTCCAACCCCGCTCCCATTGTGAGGTCTTTCCCCCCACCCTAACTAGATAACTCTTTATCCCTCTGAATTCTTGATCGCTCTCAGGTCTCAGTCCCTACCATGCTACTAGAACTAATCTCTCTCACTCATATCCCCTCTCCCTCTATCTCAAGTCTCACTCCCTTCCTATTGATATTGTGAAATCATTTCAAAGCACAAAATTTGGCTAGGGCCAAATGTGTTTTTTACCTTGAAACAGTAAAATAGGGGTTGACCCCATGATTTTCCTAACATTCTTCTATTTTTGTCTAGTTCAACGCTTAATCTGACAGAGAAATACCTTTTTTATTCAATTGACTCCCTATTGTACCAATCTATGCTTGATACATCACCTTTTTGCCACTAATTTGCATGCCAGATAATGTAGATGAAGACATTTTGAAGTTTCTACATCATTTTACATTATCTTAGGTAATATATTCATTTTGGTAATATTGAAATGTTCATATTTAGTATGTTTGTTTATTTTTGATAATATTCTATATTCATTTAATGATTTTATTAATCATAACAATTGTACATAGAATTCAACATTGAATTAGATGGGAGTTGAATAAAAAAGTTTAATTTTTATGACTTTGAAGAAAAAAATGAAAACCATGACATAATTTAGATGAATTCATGTTTAAACTTATATAAACGACATCAACTTAACATAAATTTTCTAATGAATTCTATTTGCATTGCTTATAGTAGTCCATTTCCAACATGCCTAGATAAACGAATTCAACTTAACACAAGTTTTTTGTTTTTTTTTTGACAATTTATAGACCATTCATTTGATGATTTTATTAATCTTCATTGTTACACATAGAATTGAACATTAAATTCATTATTATTGATGGTTGTGGGAAAACTTTTATTTTCAACTAATTTGGAAAACCTAAGAGCTTTCATCAATGTTAATGTGCAAGTTTCTATTAATTTTTTTGTGCCATAAAGAATTCACCTTCATCATGTGCTTAGATAATTTCAAGTGACTCAAGATATACTTGGTTTAATGCAAGTTTCCATTCATTCATACCATTTACTGTTCTTCCTTGTAGGTTTTCAATAGAGGTTTTTTGACCTTAAAACACCATTAGGATTCTTTGGAACAACTTTGACAAAACAAAGCACCTATATGCTGTCGTAGACCACAAATTAGGTCACTTTTACAAAGGGTCCCTATTGGAAACTCCTCCTCAATCCCAAAACTCAATGCGTCAGTAACAACGAGTCAAAAAAACTTCAATTTGACCATTTATTTGTAAGGACACACTTTCGAAGACATATAAACAAGAAAGCCTCATTTTAGGCAATTTACATAGGGGTTTATTGAAAAAATATATCCCAGACCTTTTCTAGCCTAGCCATTGCTTCAAACACCCTTAATTATGTATTCATATGCTTATAAGTTCATTCACTAGCCTTTGTCATCAATATTTCACAAAACCCTAGTTCAAAACCTCTATTTTCATGGTTGATGGTTTTAGGGGTGTAGGGTTGATGGTTTTAGGGTTTTAGGGTTTACGGTTAAGGTTTAAGGGTTGAGGATAGAGGGTTTAAGGTTTAGGGTTTAATGGTTTTAGGGTTGAGCGTAGAGGGTAGAGGGTTGACGGTTGACGGTTGAGAGAGAGAGGGTTAAGGGTTTAAGGGTTTATGGATTACAGTTTAAGGGTAGAGGGTAGACAAATCTATTTCACTCCAACCCCTCTCCCATTGTGAGGTCTTTCCCCCCACCCTACCTGGATAACTCTCTATCCCTCTGAATTCTTGATCACTCTCAGGTCTCAGTCCCTACCATGCTACTAGAACTAATCTCTCTCACTCATATCCCCTCTCCCTTTATCTCAAGTCTCACTCCCTTCCTATTGATATTGTGAAATCATTTCAAAGCATAAAAATTTGGCTAGCGCCAAATGTGTTTTTTACCTTGAAATGGTAAAATAGGGGTTGACCCCATGATTTTTCTGACATTCTTCTATTTTTGTCTAGTTCAACGCTTAATCCAACAGAGAAATACCTGTTTTATTCTATTGACTCCCTGTTGTACCAATCTATGCTTGATCCATCACCTTTTTGCCACTAATTTGCATGCCAGACAACGTAGATGAAGAAATTTTGAAGTTTCTACATCATTTTACATTATCTCAGGTAATATATTCATTTTCGTAATATTGAAATGTTTATATTTAGTATGTTTGTTTATTTTTGATAATATTCTAAATTCATTTAATGATTTTATTAATCATAACAATTGGACATAGAATTCAACATTGAATTAGATGGGAGTTGCATAAAAAAGTTTAATTTTTATGACTTTGAAGAAAAAAATGAAAACCATGACATAATTTAGATGAATTCATGTTTAAACTTATATAAACGACATCAACTTAACACAAATTTTCTTATGAATTCTATTTGCATTGCTTATAGTAGTCCATTTCCAACATGCCTAGATAAACGAATTCAACTTAACACAAGTTTTTTGTTTTGTTTTGACAATTTATAGACCATTCATTTGATGATTTTATTAATCTTCATCGTTACACATAGAATTGAACATTAAATTCATTATTATTGATGGTTGTGGGAAAACTTTTATTTTCAACTAATTTGGAAAACCTAAGAGCTTTCATCAATGTTAATGTGCAAGTTTCTATTAATTTTTTTGTGCCATAAAGAATTCACCTTCATCATGTGCTTAGATAATTTCAAGTGACTCAAGATATACTTGGTTTAATGCAAGTTTCCATTCATTCATACCATTTACTGTTCTTCCTTGTAGGTTTTCAATAGAGGTTTTTTGACCTCAAAACACCATTAGGTTTCTTTGGAACAACTTTGACAAAACAAAGCACCTATACACTTTCATAGACCACAAATTAGGTCACTTTTACAAAGGGTCCCTATTGGAAAGTCCTCCTTAATCCAAAAACTCAATGCGGCAGCAACAACGAGTCAACAAAACCTTCAATTTCACCATTTATTTGTAAGGACACACTTTCGAAGACATCTAAACAAGAAAGCCTCATTTTAAGCAATTTACATAGGGGTTTATTGAAAAAATATATCCCAGACCCTTTCTAGCCTAGCCGCTGCTTCAAACACCCTTAATTATGTCTTCATATGCTTATTATTTCATTCACTAGCCTCTGTCATCAATATTTCACAAAACCCTAGTTCAAAACCTCCATTTTCAAGCAAAATTTGCACAAAAACCTTCAGGATTGCAACACAAAATGTAATGTAATCAATGGTATGGATATGTTTGAAAAAATGCATTACAAGTTCTTTTCTTGTGGTATGTGTTGTGCCCTTAGCACACATGCCCTGTTCGGAATGGGGACCCTCTTTTCTTTCACCTTGTCGGGTTGTTCTTTCGCCACCTCATTTTGTGTGCCCCTATTTTTGGTGTCCCAGATGGTCAACGTACCTTCAGGATTCTATCTTTGGTTGACCGTGTTTTGTCCCCTTCATTTTGGTTGAGTCCTGGTGCCTTGCAAACTCTCCTTGGTAGTTTGCTTCTGCCAGTGGCCTTGGGGCCTATCGGGCCCGCCCTGTCGGGACTCCCTTGCCAGGTTTTCCCTAGGTGTTCGCTGTTGCCAAATGACAAAAGGCTCCCGCCTTCTTGAACCCCAGGCCATGGTTCCCTATTTTCTGCCAGTTTAAAATTTGCAAGTTTTGGAATGCCTTTGACCGCACCGAGTCCGACCCACCAGACTTCTGTCCCCAGAATTCCCTTTAGTCTTCATTGTTTTCAGTGGAAAAACATCAACGGTGCTCCACTATCTAGACTTTGGGTCTCCCTTCGTCGTCGGCTCACAAATTGCATTTCAAAATGGTCGTTGACCCATGTCCTTTTGGCCCCCGGGCCCCGGACCTCCAGCCACTATCCATAAAGTTGAAATCTACCAACCAACTGGTCGGTCATACAAGAATTAAATGCATATGAGGGTATAAATATAGGTGCTGACTTATCATTTTAATTTGTCAAGTTTTCCAGAGGAGATTAGTGCACCTGTCATCCATCGCCCTCGCATTTGAAATCATCATTCGACCTCCCTAAGTGGATTTCATACCTTCTCCCTTCAGACTTTCGAGGTAGGTTTGTCGTCCGCCCTCCCAAGAGGTTTTTCATGATTTTCTACTTAAAATAATGAACAAAATGGGCTAAAAATGAATTTAATTGATAGAACACAATCAGACCTACAAAACCCATGTCTTTAAATTTCAAAAAAAACCTACAAAATCACCTATCAAGATCAAGTTGAAACCAAACACTGTCGTCATCATTCTTCGCGCAGGGAATTTTCAGCCTCTGGGCTTGACCCCTCCCTCTGCTATTAAGAAATTTGAAAACGATGAAATTTTCAGACTGTGAAATGCCCTGCTGGACCCACCACCCTGGACATCCGTTGGCCAATCGTCATCAGACTTAAAGAACAAACACTCAGATCGACCTTCATTTCTACCTCTCAGGCCCGCCTCGCTGGGGCTCCCTTGTCGGGTTTCCCTGAGTGTTCATCATTCCCAAACAGCAGAAGCCTCCTGCCTTCCCGAACCCCAGGCCCCGACCCACCAAATTTCACCAATTAAAAATTGGAACTTCTTGAGACTGCTCTCGCCCATCCCGAGCTCATCCCATCAGACTTTTGTCCCCGAGACTCTACCTCACCCCTGTCGTTCCCATACGGTGAAGTGAGTCTGCCTTTCCACCCTTTGGGATCTACTTGCCAACGCTCTGCCAGGCTCTGATCTACGGACTTCCTTCTGCGGGTCGTCATGGAATCTCCACCATTTGAAATGGCCATTGGGTTGCATCCCCCACCTCCTGGGTCCTCACCTTCCATTCGCCTTCGTCTGATGCAAAAGTGTGAAGTGAACACGTCTTCTTGAGCTCTAGGTTCTGCCCCCTCGTTCACCTAGAGAAACTTCACAAGAAAACCTGCAGCCAAATGCTCTGTTGGGTCCAGTCCATCACGCCCCTCCTTCTGGGCTTCCGTGCAATGACCACCATTTTGAACGGTGAAACTCCGATGACCTTCCGTTTCACCAGACCCGAGCACCTTGAATTTTGAAGAAAATATTTGGCCGTCGTTTGACCTTCTAGGTCCCGGACCTTGGAGTTCCGACCCCGGAACTCAGTTTCTGCCAGGCCATTTCAAATAGCAAAGTCTTGACAACTTTCCAGCCCTGAACCTCTCAATGCTCCTAAAGTGGTAAAAATAACTTCAAATTTGAAAACCAATCTCGACCCACGTGCTTAAATTTAACCCTCTTCAACATGAGCCTTTCAAACCATCAAAATGTGAAGACGAGATAAATCGCCCGGATCGCCAAAGCCTATTCGCCCTTTCAAGACAACATTCCTGCTAGGGAAATCTGGCCCCTTGGGCCCAGATTGTCTAAAACCCCTTCAGAAAGTAACTAACAACATTTGATTAGTAAAGATTTATCTTCATTTATCATTTGATGTCTAATTGGATTTAGTTAATGGGATTTTGGCTAATGTTAATGCTTTCATGATTGGTTGTACTCATTACGTCTATGTTTGTAGGATATATGGAATCGGGTGCAGGACCCTCAGGGGCACTTGCAGAAAAGGACAAAGGAAAGAAAGGAGGAAAAACTCCTCATGAAAGAAAAGACAAAGATCAAATGAAGTTCCAATTTCAGGGTGAACCTCTACATTCAAAAATCGTCACTGACTGGAAGGAGATCACAGACACCAATATCGGCCACATCGATATTGATGAATTCAAACAAAGGGCTAGAGTCCACCCAAAAACTAACAATGCAAGATCAATCAAATAGACTGGGATTGCAAAATCAGCAGACTTATGCCCATCTCTCATAGCCCCTAAATTGGTCATGGCCTGCCGGTAGGCCTACCAGCCATAGACAAGAACCATCATTGATAGAGACGAGAACATCCTCGTTGATATGTCGGCTGAGGGAATTACTAGAACTTTTCACATTCCTATCTTTGAAGAGATGGAGATGCCCACCATGGAGGAAGGAAAGGCAACATGGGATGAAAACCTGATGGGCTGTAAGAAATTAATAAACCAATACTAGCTCAGGGAGAAAAGGGGCAGCACTACAAAGGTTCCTCAAAATCTCTTTCGCAACGATTTCTTTGAGGACTACCACAACCTAGTAACCATGTTGAGCAGGCTAATGGGCCTCCCCAATGCTGCATTTTTCCAAGAGTGGATGGTATATTTTTTTGAAAAAATCCTCCGTGGGGACGAAGATGTCACCACAAAAGCCTCATTCTATTGGGGAGGGATCATAAGCTACTGCTTCCACGAGCAGTTTATGAATGTGAAGAAGAGCTCTAAGTTTTACATGACCTCCTATTTGGTATACTCATTGGCTAAGTAGAGGCAATACAATGGATTATTTGTGGCACCCGATGAGGATCCAGGCTGAAGATTGAAAGCCTATGACAGATATCCCTAGCATCATATGAGTTTGGCGAGATGGTTTTTCCTCGCAGATGTTCCATTTGTTGGTTCAGTATTTCTTGTTGGTACAATCCTTTTGTGTTGGATATTTGTGTTTGAGTGTCTAGAGAGAGTGGCTCTAAGTGGGGGCTGACACACAAAGGGGCGGTAAGGGTAACCCTTGTAGAGTTAGACTAATCAGTGATAACCTAAGTAGTTAATAAATGGGTGGGTGATTAAAAATTAATAAGATAATTATGGATGCCTCATCCCCTGTTAGTGCTATCATAGACTAAACGTGGGCCGAGAAGGCCATGGTTGGCATGATTGTTGCCTCATCCTCACAAGAGGTTAATGATTCTGGATGAGTAACCCTATGGAGCGGTGCCTTGAGATAGGCTGTCAGGAGAACCATAGATGGAGGTGGCACCTTGAACTAGGTTGTCTGGATAATCCATGTATAGATGCAGGCAACACCTTGTGATAGGTTATCTAGATAATCCATGTAAAGCCATGCGATGACACTCTCCTCTAGCATTCCTTTTGAGATGTTTCTATTGAAATCCTCTGGAGGTGGTCTATTTGATATTATGTCATGAGATTTAATGATATGATTTATGACTTATTGTTGTAATATGTTGGAAGTGGTCTATTGTTATGACTTTGGTGATTTATTGTTGTTTAGTTTTATGTGTGGTCTTTTGATATTATGTTATCTTGTCTGGAGTTATTCTTGTGTTACTGTTAGATGTGCTTGATCAGGGATCCTTCCTTCTTTACTCCCAGCATGGGGGTGGTTTGGTGGAACGTGCTACACACCCCGTTGGGTCCCCTTCGATACAGTTGTACCATTCAGTGTAGGGTTTTGCAGATGTTGTTGATCCAGGATTCATATGTTCCAGATGTGTATTTGTACTACATATGTATTTTATTTATTGATGTATCTCTGCCACATGTGTTGGGAAGACTTTGATGTAATTTTGTATAAGTGTCCATTATGATGTACTATCAGACTGATGTAATGTATATTCATACCATGTAATCATTCGTGAGCTACCATTTGTAGAAAATATTAATGTTATCTTGTATCTATGGAAATATATATACTTAATATCTTCATGATTAATTTATTTGTGGGTTGCATGTATGATCTTATATGGATTACTCTTACCAAAGTGGTTATCATTAATGGATGTTTTGATGGTGATGTGTGAATGAATGGATACATAATTATTTATTTAATGTTTAATCTATTATCTTTGTTATGGGTTAGTTTTAGTAATGTCACCTCGTGTACCCCAAGGGATTTAGTTGTGCAACTTAGAACATTGTTATGTTGGAATACTTAAGTACATTCTTTATGTTCTTTAAAAAAATAAAATTTGTTGCATTTTTACTTGTTCCTTTGGGGTTTGTGCGACTGGGCGTTACAACTTGGTATCAAAGCCAAGGTTGCTAATGTTGGGTTCTCTGAGTAGTTTGTGTCTATTAGGCAACCTTTGCGTTGACTCTTGATCTTACATAACTCTAATTGTTGTGTAGGATCATGCCTTGAGGTAGAGGTCATAGCCGAGGAAGAGGCCGAGGTGGTGGCCATAGAGTGAATCGCCAAAGTCCATCACCACCGAGTTCCCACGATTTAGAGCATGGCGAACGTAGAGTGCTCAATAGAATCCTTCAGGTGGTGGTCAGAACTCGAGACAACCTATTTTAGATGGACAGTTGCAACACCTTCTGGGGGAAATTCTTGATCGGTTGGGACCCAAGCCAGAGGAGGAGCAATGGGTTGAGAGAGAAAGGGAAAGGTCGCCAAGGCGAAGGGAAGTAACAACATATAAGGATGTAGTGATAGCTGGTCATATGAGAGATTTGATGAGAGCAAACCCACCTACATTCAATGGTTCTGGAGGAGGTTTGGAAGCATAAACATGGTTAATTGATTTGGATCAATGCTTCGTGATGCACCCCTATGGTAGCAATACCAAAGCCCGATGCATAGTCATGCATTTGAGAGGCTTTGCATCCGCTTGGTAGCAGCTGGAAGAGCAAAAGTTACATTTGGATATCAGTGTGGTCACATGGGAGTTATTTCTAGATAGGTTCAGGGCTCGCTTCCTTTCAGATCATTGGAGGCAACACAAGTGAAATGAGTTTCATGACCTTAGGCAGATGTCGATGTCTGTTGAACAGTATGAGTGGCAATTCTATGAATTGAAGCAATATGCAAGAATCAACCATGATGAGGGAATGTTGGTTCAACATTTCGTTTGGGGCTTAAATGAATGATTCAGTGGTGGAGTTAGAGTCTTTGAGCTGAAGTCAATGGAGGTAGTGGTTGAGAAACCTTGGCTAGTAGAAGAAAATTTGGCAATGGCATTCGGAGGACACATAGGAGTTTAGATCAGCAGTGCACTGACATCGGGTGTTGTTTCTCATGGAGGTTTGGCCCTGGCTGTAGGGCCCTTTAAAGGCCATCAAGCACCCACTAAGGGTGAGCAGCAACAAAACTCCCAGTCGAGACTTGAGAAATCTCAGTCTCAGCAAGGAGATAGATCTCAGAATAGAAAGAACCGAAGTTGGCAGCGTAATAGACCAGATCATTTTGTGTAGCCAACACAAAGCACACAATCAACACCTTCACAGGGCAATTTTCAGCAATTGAGTGCACCGTCTAGTGTCAGAGGATTTGGGTGAGGCACAGGCTATTTCTCATGTGGGAAGCAGGGACATATTTCCAGACAATGTCCACAAGGGAACACTATAGGTTATAGTTAGAGACCAGCCACTTTTGAGCCGACGGTGGGTGATGTGGGTAGGTCACATCGAGCATTTTTTGTGGTTAATGACCGGCAGGCTGGGTACTAGGGTGCAGTTGTAGAGGCTACTGGTAGAGGTCGTGGTTGTGTTACAGTGGCAAAGACTCACCCTTAAGGGTAGAGATATTGATCAGGTGCGGGTTCAGTGGGACCCGAATGATGAGACTTCGGCAACATGGGAGGATGTGTCCCATATTAGAGAGGCTTACCCATATTTATTTATAGGCTTCCAAGAGTAAGCCATGCTCTAGGGGCGAGGATGTAATACCCCCATGTTGTTGATACTCTTTGATACTCTTATGTGTTGGTTTCATACTGGTTTGTGATGATGATTAGTTCACCGACTTGGTTGTGTGTGAATTCATAGTTTGATTGGTTTGCTACACTTGACATTATTATGATGATTTATGGTACATTATGTGGTAGTTAGATTATTTTGGTTATGCAAAGTTTTTCTACAATATTATATATGTTGATGTTGTGATTCTATGATGGTACGTTTTCTGATGTGGTTGTTAGTGAGTCTTGGTGAAGGGACGGAGTAGCATCACTCGCTTGTGAGCGCCCTGCTACCCCGCAATTTCCTTTCACAATGTGTCTGTAATGGAGATTTACATGTTACTTGACATTTATTTGTACGTAGGAATTGCAAGAATAAAGTCTTGATTCTACCTGTTTTGACAAGAAAGGGCGAGCATTAAATTAACCCAACGGGTACAATGTTGAAAAAAGGGAGTTGATAAGGAAGTGTCCTCGTCCCAAGTCCGTCATCCCATTGTGAGTTTTGTTTTGTCATGATTTAGGTTTTGTCCTTGTCTTTGTATAATATAGTTTGATTATTGATTAATTATTTTATTTATGGTTAGTGGTTATTTAATTAATCTTTATTTCATAAGATTAATTAATGTTGTTATGTTGCTTCGAATAATTGTAAGTTAGTAAAATGTTGAATTTTAAATATATTGTAAATTTAAAAGTTATTTAATTAATTAAAAGTGTAAGTAATTAATTTAAATAAATAATGATGATGATGATTATATATTATCTCTTTCCTAATTTTAAATTAGAAAATCAGAAGAGAATATCTTGTGAGGATAATATCATGAGAAAATAATTAATTTTTAATTAAAATTGTGAGATAAGTGTGCTTTTAAAAGCAAGAAAAGAACCAATGAATATTTTTGGGGAAAAAAATGAAGAGCTTTATTTATTATTATTATTATTTTATTGTGAGGGAGTTTTACACACACAAGGGTTTTTCTGGTTTTTGTTTGAAAAAAAAAAAAAGATAGGTTTTGTTTTGTGCTTCTTGGTAAAAAAATAAATTGTTTTGTAAGAAAAGGGAAAATGATTGATTCAGAAAGGAGCTAAAGGAAGGAAATTGAGAAGACGCTATAGCAGGGATTTTAGTTGCAAGAAGGAAGAAGGCTACTGGGTTTGGATTCTACATCGAACGAAGGACTTCAGGGTCTCTTAAATTATTATTTCTTTTGATTTAATATTCTGTGAACAAAATCTTGATTGCCATGTTTGAAAGTTAATTTCTCTAGGTTTTGAAAGAGGTTATCTCTGATTGAAAATTGTGTTGTTAAAACCTTTTTATTTTCTTATTAAAAAACTGTAGTTAAATCTTTTGTAGTTCGTCGATAAAATTTGGTAGAGAAATTATTGCTTTGGAAAAAAAATCATTTTGTTAATATGTTGAATTTGCATGCCCAGATGTTTATTGGGTCTGATAAAAAATATATATATATATATATTATTTGTTTTGAATCTCTTGATGAATATATATATATATATATATATATTATATACTGTTCTTTTATAAAAAAAAAAAATCATAAATCAATATATATATTTCGGATTTCGAAGTTATTATATAGAATAAAACATGTTATCAAAAAATTGGGTTTTTGAAATTTGTGCTTTGTTTTCGTCTGAAAATGAAATTTAAAAAATATATATATATGTATGAGGGGGGGAGTAGTCGGCGGTGGTCGTACCACCCCCGGCCCCCCCATTGTGGTTGTACGCAGCCACCATGGCTGCGCATAATAGCTGAGGCTATTGTATGCAGTCCGTGGGGGTTGCGGCCTCCACAAGTGGTTGTTTGGGGTACGTAGTATATGCGTAGGGTTTGGTCTATTTTTTTTTTAATGTTTTAAATTATTTTTTTTTAAAACGTGTTTTCTTTTTTATGATTTCGATTATATTTATAAATATATATATATTCATATATATATATATATACTGTTGGAATTTTACAGTATGATATTTTATTAATTTTATAATATGTTTTATAAAATGATTTGTATTATATGTTTTTTTTTTTATATATATGTATATATATTTACATATATATATAAAAGATTTGATAAGCTATGATTATGATTCTAATATGATAATTTTAAGAAAATTGCAATGATATAATGTAATTGAGCAAATCAAAAATAAATTATGTGTTTTGAATGGAATCGAATTTTCTCGAATAATTGATTTATTTAATTGGAAAAAATTGTTTTATGTTAAAATGAGTTTTATGGCATTGAGTTATGTAATTGTTTTCTCTCGAGATTATTCGTTTATCCAGTTGAGGTTTTCTCTTATTTGGGTTTATGTCCTGCGGGAAAACCCTAGAGTTAGTTTATCCTAGTATAGGAACTTAAGTTGTTGATTAGGAACTTCCAGAGGTGAGGATACTGATGTTATATTTGATTTTGCAATTTGATATTTGGCCTATTTTTTGACTATGGTTGTGATTTTAGTTTACACTTGGATTGTACCATTTTGTGGATGTTGTTCATATGAGTTTGGCGAGATGGTTTTTCCTCGTGGATGTTCCATTTGTTGGTTCATTATTTCTTGTTGTTACAATCCTTTTGTGTTGGATATTTGTGTTTGAGTGTCTAGAGAGAGTGGCTCTAAGTGGGGGTTGATGCACAAAGGGGCGGTCAGAGTAACCCTTGTAGAGTTAGAGTAATTAGTGATAACCTAAGTAATTAATTAATGGGTGGGTGATTAAAAATTAATAAGATAATTATGGATGTCTCGTCCCCTGTTAGTGCTATCATAGACTAAAGGTGGGCCAAGAAGGCCATGGTTGGCAACATCATTGCCTTGTCTCCACGAAAGGTTAACGATTCTGCATGAGTAACCCTATGGAGCGATGCCTTGAGATAGGCTATCAGGAGAACCATAGATGGAGGCGGCACCTTGAACTAGGTTGTCTAGATAATCCATGTATAGATGTAGGTGGCACCTTGTGATAGGTTGTTTGAATAATCCATGTAAAGCCATGTGATCAAACTCTCCTCTAGCATTCCTTTTGAGATGTTTTTATTGAAATCCTCTGGAGGTGGTCTATTTGATATTATTTCTTGAGATTTAATGATATGATTTGTGACTTATTGTTGTAATATGTTGGAAGTGGTCTATTGTTATGACTTTGGTGATTTCTCATTATTTAGTTTTTTGTGTGGTCTTTTGGGATTATGTTATCTTGTCTGGAGTTAGTCTTATGTTACTGTTAGATGTGCTTGGTCAGGGATCCTTCCTTGTTTACTTCCAGCATGGGGGTGGTTGGGTGGAACGTGCTACGCACCCTGTTGGGTCCCCTTGGATACAGTTGTACCATTCAATGCAGGGTTTTGCAGATGTTGTTGATCCAGGATTCATATGTTCTAGATGTGTATTTGTACTACATATGTATTTTATTTATTGATGTATCTCTCCCACATGTGTTGGGAAGACTTTGATGTAATTTTGTATGTGTCCATTATGATGTACTATCACACTGATGTAATGTATATTCATACCATGTAATCATTCATGAGCTACCATTTATAGATATTGTTAATGTTATGTTGTATCTGTGGAAATATATATACTTAATATCTTCATGATTAATTTATTTGTGGGTTGCATGTATGATCTTATATGGATTACTCTTACCAATGTGGTTATCGTTAATGGATGTTTTGATGATGATGTGTGAATGAATGGATACGTAATTGTTTATTTACTGTTTAATCTATTATCTTTGTTATGGGTTAGTTTTAGTAATGTTAGCTTGTGTACCCCAAGGGATTTAGTTGTGCAACTTAGAACATTGTTATGTTGGAATACTTAAGTACATTCTTTATGTTCTTTAAAAAAAAAATTGTTGCATTTTTACTTGTTCCTTTGGGGTTTGCACGACGGGGCGCTACACTTTCTCAAAAGGTTGTTATAGAAAAGATGGAAGTTTCTAATAGATTCCAAACCATTTGTAGCTATGCTACAAGGCATCTTCAGTTGCTACAAATCAATCTCTTGTGTAAAGGGGTTGCTTCAGGAAATGTTATAGGAAATCTATAATATGTTGTAGGGACTACGTATTATGCTACATAAATGAGGATGAAAAATGCACCGATTTCTACACCTTAGACATGCCAATTGCAACCCAATGCATTGGCACACATCCCAATGAAAAATGGAATAAAAATGTAAAACTAAGAAAAATTTAAAAAGTACTACAAATTCACAAAACAAAATACATGAAAATGTCAAATGAGAACCCAGAGTTTATCTAATATCTATTATATTTTATTCCTTCAACTTATCTCTTATTCCCAACCACCTATATTATTCACAACAAACAACACTGTTAATTTGAATATTCTTGAATTTAGTGAGCCCTTGAAGCTATACATAAATCTATTTACATTTCCATATACACCACAACAGAATACAAAATCGACAAGCTATCTTTCTATAAAATGAAAAAATCCATTTGCACAAATTAAGTACACCCTAAGCACAAAACGGGTTCTTAGACAACACTATAGGTTTTAATATACCTTGTACACTATTCCAAATATGCCAACACCTATCTTGTTGTCTAGATGAAAATCCCTTGTTGCCAATTTGAGATCCTTATAGGAGTAAATGTTAACACCTTTAATGATAGAGATATCTTCTTGAAAGAAACATCATAAAAAGTGCTATATATTAATATCTACTCAAATGAAGAATATTTGTGCTAAGACTGGATAATAAAAGTAGCAATCTAAAACAATACACCAACAAAACACTCTAATTCAACTCTGCTCAAGAGAAATAAAATCATGCCAAAGAATGCATATGAAAATGCAACAAAGTTCAACTTCATACCTTCTCTATTTTGGGCCTTTTCTCCCTTTTGAACAATGCACCAAAATAATTGAAAGATATAAACATATCTCCAACAATCCTTTTACTCACTAGGAAAGAGCATAATGAGAAAATACAAGTCCATAAGTAATTAGAAAATATGATACTAAATTTTATCCAAGCATGCATATTGACAAAGGAAAAGAAAGTACATTTCTAGCATCCACGCATAGGGAGGTAACCATAGAAAAAATATATACAAATATAGTTTCACATAAAAATAAATGGAATTTAATAATTATGAAAGAAAGCAAAATTGAATTCTACATCCTATTACTCCAATTATAAGCCAATAATTGTTATGTTTGACTAACGATGGTAGCTTTTATCTTGACCAAGGAAAATACCCCTCTCAATGATGCAAACAAAAATTACTAAATACCACCTATAATGATCTTACAATCAAGTATTTATCAATGCTTTAAACCATTATTGTTTCTGGGATCTAGGCACTCAAGCTCTCTAAGTAAATATTGACTAACCATTAAAATTCACTAGTGTTCTTAGATCTGAATTCTATGCTTGTGAGAATGAAATCCAATGAACTTCTAAAGTACAATGACAATGTCAACAAGATGAACAAGGCCTACAAACCCAAATAAGATGAATAAGGCCCATAGATCCTTATATAGATTCATTAACTCTGGTTCTAAATTTATCAATAGTGTTACTTCCAAGATGTTTCAGTTTTAATCCTTGCTTTTAACTTAACCTTGAAAATGTAAAAGAAAAACCCATTTCTAGTTTGCCATGAACAAAACAGTGCTAATGCAATTTATTGAAAGGTCAAATGCCCATTGTCTGTATATAGACCAAATGAGGCTTAATCAAATATACAAAAGGTTTCAAGAGAAATTGTCATTAAACAACACAAATGGTTAATAGCGTGCTACAAAAGAAAGATACGAAATCTAAACTTAAATCAACATAATAAATGAATGGTTCCATAAAACCTGACCATGGTAGATCTATAGTTATAGAAGCCCTAACCTAACTGAATAAAATTTAGTAATACCAAATCTTACATATACACAAACATCGCATTGCCAACAATTGAGTTCATGGATCTCCTTGCGAATTTCCTCCGTAGTCTTCTCCACCATAGCATTTGCCATGCACTTGCAACAAAACCCTTGATCCTAGCTAGGGTTTGCAAATAGAAAAAAAAAACAAGGCTCTTTGTATGAATCACCATTTTCTGTCATAATTTGAGCCAAGAAAATCTCAGAACAATGTGCTTAATAAAGTAATATTATGTAATTGAATAAGATACCAAAGGATGTAGTGCATCCGTTAAAGAGAAAAAATGGATGTTTATCCTTCAAAGGGAGAAATTTTTTTATGAAACTCAATATAAGCCATTATAGACAAGAAAAAATGCTACCCAACATATAAAACCAATATTATGAAAATGGGTATGAACCATTATAGAGAGTCGGGTGCCATACACCTTTAAGTAGACCCAGTGGAAAATCTCACGAGCCAGAGATGAAACTACACCTTTAGGGACACATAAATCCAACAAAGAAGAGATAAAACGAGCACTGATAATAGTATTGACACAATAGCATGTCACTGGACCGAGGAATCCTTTACCCAAATTTAGTTTAACTGCTTTTAGGGTTCAAGATTACTATCCCTCATAATTCCTCTAGACAAAGGCCAGAAATGGGATCACAAAAAGTCACCATAGCACCCTCTTCTAGCCCAACTGCACCTCCAAAGCTCATACTAGAACTAACGCTAGGAAAGCTTCCTAGCAATTCCACATTGCCGTCGAAATGGCTTCCCCCGCAAGCACCTGTCTCTAGCCTTCCAGGCAAGCCGTTAGTCACATGATGTTGTTGTGTTGTCAGTTGTTTTCTTCTGGGTACAAAGGACATGAAGCATTGTAGGCGTGATGGATCTAGGCTGAAAACGGTGGAAGCGCTCATTTCTGATTGCAGCTGCAAATTATGATAGTCATTCTAAGAGTTTTTTTTAGCCACATCCCCTCCCCCTGGCCGGCATTGAATCCCAGAGACGTGAAGAGCTTCCCAAATCGAAATAAATAAATAAATACTCAAAGAAAAAGGCAAAGGCGTTCAAATTCTGATTCATGCACCTGTTTTTGGTTGTACAACCTTCACCTCACTTTCACCAGTATTCTTGCACTGTTCGTGAATATGACTAAAAATGACACTGCCTTCGTCAAAATGATAGATAACCCTAGTCTCTAAAATTAGCGGGCAAAAAAAGTCTTTTCGGGAAACTTGCCGCTGGTCGGCGGTTATTATTTCGCACCGAGAAATTCTATTCATGGCTGGGCTGACAAAAAATCCTGGCGAAAACTTCACACTAAATAGCCTATCGGCTAAATATAGTCAAATTTGTATCTACAATGTAAAATATATTAATTTAACAGTCGGAAGATTTTTTGAACATTCTTAAATAATATAATTGTTTTAATATTTTTATTGTTTACATAATATTTACTCTAAAATTAACGAGAAAAAAAATATTTTCGAGAAAATCGCCACCGACTGACAATTATTATTATTTTACGTCGAGAAATTCTATTCACAACTGAACTGACAAAAATCTGGACGAAAACTTCACACTAAATAGCCTATCGGCTAATAACAGACCCGACATTTTAAACGAGCGTTTCTGTTCAGAAAAATAAAGCAGTTTCCGTAAAGACGGCTGGTGGAGGAGCCAACATTTTACACGAGCGTTTTTGTTCAGAAAAATAAAGCAGTGTCCGTAAAGACAGTTCTAGGGGGATCCAACATTTTACACCCGTATTTTTTTCTAACTGCTTTCCATTATCCATGAAAAGGAAATTCAAAGCTCCTAAACAAATATTCTTCTGGGTAACCCATTATTCTTCTTTTTATCACATAGTGGGAATAAAATTCAATTAAAAAACACATATGTCAAAATCATAATGGCTTGCCTGTCAATTTCATACAACTCCCATGAAATCTGCTTAATTACTTTTATAGCATCATGGGCCTTTCGATATTGAATGATTTTGCAGTTGATATGACTAGAGAATTATCCAAGCAATCATATATGGCATTTAAGAACATGTAGACCAATTTAGGTGGGTGTTTTCAACAGATTTGCTCATTGAGAAAAATGGATTCTCTGCAACACTGGAATTGGTTTACAGATCAACATCAAGTTTGTTTGCAAGCAATATTAAAGAACCAAAGCCGGCAATTCAGTGCTTCTTCCTCGGGCAATCCATGTTTCTGTGAACTACCAGAAAGTGGCATGCAATTTGCAGGCTTTGGGGTCTCTAATAGTGATCAAAGGAGCCTGAAATCCTTTGAAATACCAGAGATTCCATGTGGGAATGAGGATGATGCCTTGAAGAGGATGCAGAGTAATCTGATTGAGTCTCCTCTTGCTGCTAATGTTATGGAAGAATTATCTGTTCAAAGCTGGATTCAAGAGCTTAGTGGCTCTGACAATATGAAGTTTCTTGACAGTGGGAATGCACGAACGTCAAATAATGCTTTGACAGAGAGAAACAAGAGAAGAAAGCTAAATAATAGCTTGTGTATGCTTCGCTCCGTTGTTCCAAATATCAGCAAGGTATAAATATATGTCATATTCATACATTCATTATTTGTCATATTCATAAATATGATCTAAAACAATAATGATCATTACTTGCTTTCGTTTCTATGGCCATCATTATATGTTTCTTAAACCTTTTGAGTGTTTGGAATATATACATGTAAGCAGATGGACAAGGCTTCTACTCTGAGAGATGCCATTAAATATATTCGTGATCTGAAGAAACGAGTGGAAAGTTTGGAGGCTGAGATCCATGCTTTTGAATCTACAAACAGTGGAGAACTTGAAAAAAGCTCATTTGAGAAGGCTGACAGAGAGGAGTAACAGGAAAAAAGCTTCAAGAAAAGGATTAATGGAAGTATGTAGCTCTTGCTGAATCCCATGCCTAATTCCTTTTACACCTTTAAGTTTAATTAAGCATGGATTCGAAAAGACAATGGAAAGTTATATTAAATAAGAAGGTTGAAGACATTTTACACAGCTTGAATCTTTCTGGTACAAGTCAACATAATAATCTTAGAAAGCAGACAAACTATTTCCTATTTTGAAGACAAGCCCTAATAAGAATCTCTGTTGTTTTTCAATTGGTGTTTAAATAGCTATCAAGAAAAGTAAATTTGGGGTGTGACATATTCGCATGAAATGAAGGGCCCTCGGCTTAGTCTTAAAATGACTGTATTTGGGGTCCTAACAGGCGAAAAGGAAACAAAGTTAGGTTGGATTAAGTATATATTTATTTGAATTAAAGTGATGATAATAAGTGCCATCACTTTAAATGATGTGAAAGATTAGATTGGTTTCTAAGATTTATTAAAATGTATTGTTTGGTTAAATTTTAATGTTGTTTAAATAGCTATTAATAAATAGTAAAATTGGGTAGTGATATATTCCAATGGAATGGAGGGTCATGTGCTTATCTTTAATGAGTATATTTGGATTCTTAGTAGACGAAACAAAAAAAAGTCAGGTTGGACAAAGTACATGTCAATTTCAATTAAAGAGTGTTGATGATGATAATAATTAAATGATTTTTATTGTTGTAAGGCATTAATTGATTTGTATGATTTATTAAATTGCATTGTTTAATTAAATTATTATTATTGTTTAAATAGCTACCAAAAAATAAAGTTCAAAAGTGATATATGCATATGGAATGGAGGGCCATGGACTTATCATTAAAATTATTGTACTTAGATTCCTAATAGATAGAATGGAAATAGAGCTAGGTTCGACCATGTACGTATCTATTAGAGTTAAAGATGAGTGAGAATAATAAATAATATAACTTTTAATGATACAAAAGATTAGATAGGTATGTATAGATTTATTAAAATGTAATGTTTAGTTAAATTATGTGTGTATGCATGTATGTATTTATGTATGTGTGTATGTATGTATGAAGATCATGAATTGATTTTAAAAAAATTATTTATTATAAGTGATTGAAGGCTATTTAATTTTCTAATGATTCTGCTATGATGTATTTTACAAGTTTTCTTTTGTTAGTATACTCATAATAAAGATTGATGGTTATTTAATTTCTTAATGATTTTGTTATAAAATTATGTATATTTTTAATGTTTATTTATTATTGTAATATAATTTTAAGGATATATACTTTATAAGAACAAATTCCTATGAAATATTTGAAGTTATTTAATTTGCTAATGATTTTGTTATAAAATGTAAACTTTTAAGTTTATTTTAGTGTTGTAATCCTTCTAAGTATATACACTTGATAACTCTTTATAATTGAAAGTGTTATTCTTTTCATTATTTTCAATGTATTGAAGATCATTATTTTCTCCTTGATCCTTTATTTCATTATAGTTATCATTATTTTCACAATAAAAGAAAAGATATATGTGTAATAGTGAAAATTATATACTATGTTGATTCTTCTTTAGTTTTAGGCTCACTTTGATGGAATGTCTTAATATAGTTACATATTGTAAAATATCATAATCTTGTGTGAAGTTGCATTCATTATTTGATCCTTCAAATTTCCCTTTCTTTGCTCAGTTTCGCATATTCAACCTTATCTCATCTACTTCACATATTTGTATACATTTGATATTTGTTATACCCTCGATGTATAGCCATTCATTCCATGCATAAAAGTTAACCTTACCTTATGTTGGGTTAATCATGTAATATTGGATCAATCTTACATTACACAAAATTGATCCATAATGTTTCAATTTAAAATTTAAAATTTTCCAACTCTTAGTTATTCCATTCCTACCATGAGTTGGCTTGGTAAATGTCTCTCGTGACTTATTACTATGTAGTGGTATTGAAATCCACTATATAATCATTCATCATTTACTTCCATTCATTATTATCAAATTTATATTTAATCATTATTAGATAATCATTCATATATTCTATTCATTAAGATGAGAAACATTCTAGGAATATTTTGATTTGGAGTATTAAAAGAAATCTAATCTTGTATCATTATTATAAATAATTTTAAGGCTAAATAATTATCTCTTTTCAATTTCATAATTATAAGGCTAGCATAGTCAAGGGGCATCATTTAGGATAACATGCCACTCATATTCTAATGATATCCTTAGGTTATTTTTACATATTGTGAGAGCTTGAAAATTAGTGAAGAATGCACTTTAATGTAACATAAGTTTTGAAATTCTACAATGCATAAAATATCTTCTATGTGTATTAGATCACCTTTATGTATAAAACCATATTAACATTATGTTGGACTGCTCTTGTAGGTTTAGATTTGATCCAAAATAAATTGAATATTTTGATATTTAGGAAGAATACATATAGACAAAATTTATTTCTAGGTTTGAGAAACCTAGATTTCTGAGCTACACCAAAGTTATTTCATATCCATGAATCCTAGAGCTAATAATCTTATCCATTTTACATTCAATAAAATAACAAGTCAAAATATATTGATTTATAAACCAATTTCATCATTATATAAATATAAGCTATTTTACGTTGTAGTGTAGATATTTCTAGATTTAACAAAAGTAAATTGTATTTCCTCTATAGTAAGCTAGTTAAGTGTAATAAAATCACCCTAGAAATTAATGTAGATAGTCTAAATATTTTTCCTTTTACACACCCCCCATTTTTGTATTGCTAAATATGGACCCCCTTTTTTGTTTTGGTTTTAGTTTCCCTAGTTTATTTTTCCTCCCCTTGATCTTTAAGAGTGTTATTACTAGGTTATAGAGTAGATAATATAAGCTACCTCATAGGACTTGTGACACCTAAGGTCAAAAAGGAAGATGGAGTAAAAGATACCTTATAATCATGTCTTTCAAGGAGACAAAGAAAAGATATATGTATGTAATAAATATAGGAGATAGGAGAAGAGATGAATAACAAAGTACTAAATAAGAATGTGAAGATAGGATATAAGATAATATAGAGTAGAGACTAAGACTTGGAATTGCACCTATCATATGAATATATATGATTAGTATATCTGTTATGAATTAATGTTGTTATTATTTAAGTTGAATATGGAATAAATTTAGATATAGTTTTCCAACTATAAATACTCTTTTCTCTCATTGTATCCTTTAGGGTATAAATTCACTCAATAAGGGATATTGGTGTACAAATATTTGAACTATTATTCCCCATTTTCTCTTTCCAACATTTGTTCCATTAATCAGACGCTAGAGTTAGTAGTGAAGAAAATACAGGGAAAAGAAAAAAAGAATAGTAAAATAAAAGAGGATTGTAACAACAAGGAAATTTATTTTGTAGACACAAATCTTAGGTACTACCCTTGTGAGAGGGGGGTAGGAACTAAAGGTATGACAATTGGAAAGAGGGATGAATCTAAAATTATTCCTAAGAACATGTAATTGTTAAAAATTTAAACTAACCAATGGGTATAGAAGGATCAATAGAAATATAGATCAAGAAAACCCATGGAAAAAGGAGGTAACAAAAGGAAAGTTTAGCTTATTAATAGAATTAAGTTGGAAATGGTAATGATTGTAGAAGAAATAATGTTGAAACGAACCTAGGATAAACAAGAAAGATACCATAGAATAATGGGAGAAGAAAAAAAGAAAGAAAGAGAATAGGATAAAGAGTTAGTGGTGAAAATATGTATGAAAAGAAAGAGGATGCCACTTGAACCATAGATTTGTGGGAATGAGGTTTATAGGCTACTCTTGCACTCTTAGAATGTTTCACCTAAAAGGAGAGAGATAAGCCCACTAAAAATCAATGTGGTTCACTCAATATAATGTATGTATGATGTTATTAAGACTAAATGAGATGATATAAATGTAACTAAGTAATGTAATTGACTGATCATGAATGCAAAACCTAATAAATATGCAATGTTTGAAAACACAATGTGATATGCAAGCATGAACTAAAAGATGGACAAATGCAAAACAAAATTGAAAGCAGGCTTAATAGAGTGCACCTGGGTAATGAATGATAAATCTAGAGTAATCTGAATGCTAACAGAAATCAGTGAAAATCATTAGTGGGACTCATTCGCCATTGATGGTGAATTAGTCCTACTTCTAGCAAAAAATTCTGAAAACTGGTTTCCGACTGTCAGGATCTAGAATCTGACATAATGTAATTTTCCAACTTTAAGGTGGGACTCATTCACCACTAATGGAGAATTATTCCTCTCCAAAATTCTATGAAATTAGGGACCAATTCTATAGCACCAAATCTGAACTTGTCTTCTTGTCGGGTTGACAGAGTCAAATCTATAGAAAATGCACTATAGGTTGTCTCCAAGCTTGAAATAGGGTTGTTTTGACTTGAAACACTTTGTTTACTTCTTAACCACCTTTCAACACCTAATTACTTGACAAATATGCATACGCAAGTCTGCAAACACACATACAAAAGGGGGAAAATGGTTAAGGGTTAGGTTATAAGGATTTTCCTTGGTCAAATTCCACTTTCGTAATCAAACCCTTAATGAAGAAATGGAATGAAATAAACAAGGAAAGATGAATAAACAACATGCAAATGTCCTAAACTCACCACGACCTTGTTGAAGAAATATGAAATTATGTCAATGCTGCTCCACGATACTTGATTGATGCTTGATTGAATGATACAAAGTGCTTTAATGGATGATTGAATTCTTGAATGAATTATGAGATTAGGAGATGTAAAATGAGGACAAAAACACTTATTTATACACAGTTTTTCCTTAGTAACCCAATGATACATCATCACAGGCCAACATAAGGTAGTTTTGAATAAAAACCCGAAAGAAAATTTGAAATATTTCAAATTTGGAGCCAAGAGGGACTCATTCGCCACCCATGGAAAATGGGTCCCGCCTTGGACTTGAAAATGGGTGTAAGGAATTAAGTCATATTTAATGTTATTTGTGAAGATTACATTAAAAAATACACTTAATTAAGCCTTATGATTGCATAAAGGGGTCAAATAAAGCATAAGAAATGTGTAAATAGTGAAACTAAGCCTAGAAAAGTGTGAAATCTTGTTACAAGACTTTACAACACTTTAAAATAGGACTTAATAAGCGATGAAAAGGTGATTTTTAGGTGAATTATAATTAAAGGAGTCAAGAAAAGTGTAGAAGTGTTTTACAACACGTCACAACACCTTCACACGATGCCATAATTTCAATTTTTAGGACTAAATGTGAATGTTTAAGTTACACTACAACATTAAATCTAAGAAAAATGGACCAAGCATCATGAAGAAAGACCTAAAAGACCATGAAATTGTCCAAGAGCCATTTTTCTATGGTACATTTATCCCCCACTTTAGTGAGAGGATGAACTTGCTTCAAACTCACACTAAAGTAGCCATGCACATTGAGAAGGATCCAAATGCACTTATGTTAGCAAGATGGAATGACAACGATCAAGAGGGATGATCAAGCCCCCAGGATGAAGAACCCATGGAAAACTAAACATAAGAACAAAGGAACACAAGTGTGAAATGAAAGAAGAAAGGGGGGAATTGGATTGAGCTTCGATCGTTTTTTCAACTAATTGTGAATAAGATCTTGGTTGTTTGTGAGAAAAAGAGATTGCATACTCACTTTGGGGCAATAGAACTCATGGTGGTCTGTCGGGTGAGAAGACCCAAAAAGGTGAAGTGCATATGCTAGTTGGTATGCCCTCACAAATACATAGGTGGCTATAGGGAAAGTCATACTGCTAAATGGGCTTCCTGCTCAACCATATCAAAGTTATACCTCCTGATAACTTTAACAAGGCGCCACAAAGGAAAATGTCAGTTTGTGCTTCATGAGACAAGAAAAGATTCATATGCTTCAAACTCATGAACAAAGAGTAAGGTACCACGGGCATGCAAGTTGCGTTATGCAAGGTGGCAAAGATGTTAAATGTGACAATGTAAAAGTGGAAAAGATGTTCAAAGGAGTCTCATTAAGTTCATGCAAGGTCTATCATTTAGGGAACATTGTGTCTAATGTCTCCAAGAGAGGACCAATCAAAGAATAAAATATTCACAACTTAGGAGATGCAGTGTGTCACATTAGGCCACTAAGAGGAATGTAATATGCTAAGATAGATCACACTTATGAAGGACATCACACCCACTATCATCGATAAAGTGACAAATGCATCGTACGAAGTGACAAGGATGCATTAAGAACCAAAAATGCAAATGGAATTATACCAATGTATGCCCCCCACTTTAAAAGAATTACTACACACCATTCTATGAGTAATTACTTTAAATTAATGAAGGAAAAATGCAAAAATAAAACAAGAGAACAAAAGGAAAGGGAGTTGCCCCCCTAGAAAGGAACACACCAAATACATAAAGGATCTATGGATTTGGGGTCAGTATGTTCGTTGCTGAAATTTTTTTATGAAAGAGCTCAAAACTATCATCATTTCCCAAAGCACATAGAATTGGAAGAATGACACAAAGAGAGTGAAAAAAAAAGGGAAAAAAAGTCCATTTTCGGTCAACATGGAAGAGACATTTTGGTCTCACCGCTTTGTGTCATCCCCAAAAGGAAAACACAAGAAAAAAGAAAACAAAAAGAAAAATATTTTTGGTTAAAATGAAGGAGACCTTTCAGTCTCAATGCCTTGCATCATCCCCAAAAGGAAAAACACAAGAAAAAGATATAGATAAAGGGAAAAGGGACCATTTAGGTTAACATGGAAGAGACATAGGGCATCTCAATGCTTTGTGTCATCCCCAAAAGGA
>VDFB02387120.1:0-44536 GCA_007258455.2 Sequoia sempervirens
AGAAGGAGCCCCGATATGTTTTCCTTCGGCGCGAGTCTCACCAACAAAAAGGAGGGAGTTCACCAAGACAAAATCAATGCGGCATAGGGTCTCATGACTAACGAGGGGTCTCAGGATCGCCGAAAGATTCAACCATCGGCATAATGTCTTGCCGAAGGCCAAATGTCTGCTCGACAGCAAGATGGCTCTCAGCGGAGTGAAGTGAGCTCGGGTAGACAAAAGGAGTTCGCCATAAGGTTTGGCCGGTAGAAGGAGTCTCACCAATAGCAGAAAGATTTTGTCGAGACCGAGGACATCGGCATAAAGTTATGTCAAAGTAGGGATGTCTCCCCGACAGGATGCAAAGTAGGTTCATTGTCGAGAGAATGAGGTCATCGCCAGGAGGTCTCACCGAGTGTAGTGGGTCTCTCTGAAACTGATGCCTTCGCTAAGTGTGGAGTTTTCGCCATGATATCCCAGCGACAGAATTGTGTCTTGCCGACGGCCTCAGTGGTATCGGTATGACTATAGAGCTCGATATGAACTCTCATCGACTGTCACGTACTACGCCAATTGTTTCCAAATGATATAATCGCATCGGCAAGACACTTTCAGTGTCTCGCCAAGATGCGATTCTTTTCAAAAAGACTTTTGACCAACTACAAAGCTCGCGTGGAAAACGCTCGACCAACCAAGGGGAGCTGAGGTGAGTCGTGGCAGAACAGAGAATGTAAACCCTAGATGAATGCCACGTGAATCAGAGTGAGCTCAAGGCATTCAAGGCATTCAGCCGAGTTGTTTCGAGCAAGACACGATGCCAGAATTAGAGTGAGTGTGGTGGTTGTAGAAAGATCAAGAAAGTTTTCCCCTGAAGGCAATCTTTCACACCGACACATACAGCAGGGACATGCAGGCTTCGGCATTAACTTCATCTAAAAGATCTTGGGATAGTTTTTTGAAGCCAGATATTTTGTAAGCCCTAAGGGGTTGACCTTACTTTTGTATATAAGGAATTTTTGCCTAGAGTTTGAGAGTTCTCCGGATGCTTTTCGAAAGTTTGTGACTTTTACAGTCCTCTCTCAGATTAGCAAATTTTTGTAACTCATTTTGGAGCATGTTATATAAAATTTACCTTGATTACTATTGATGTTTCATTTTTTGCCTTCTGGTTCTTGTGAAGTATTGTGCATTTTTAAGTGATTCATCAAGCTACTTAGTGAAATATTTCTTTTCCTTATAGCTTTGTTTCATGTTAGCATGCCTTTCTTTGCAAAAGTGGTATCATGTAGGTTATAAACTGTGTTTACTCAATTGCACATGAGCTTTTAATTTGTGAAAGTATGTTTTTCCTTCTTAAAAGTGTGTGCATGTCAAACCTGTTTGTATGCATAATCCATAGAATCTTGTTGTGCAGTCCCATATCCATCATCAGTTTTCAAGTGTAAATTGAGTATCTCATTTTTCTTATCAGCTTGGTGTATCACCTTAGGATTTAATTTTCATTTGTATGCTTTCCTTCTCCTTTTACCTTCACAGAATCAGTGGTTTTAGGTGGTACCCAAAGGAAGTCGGCCTTCTCTGGAGGTTGACCTCTGTCTATAAGTGACCCACATCTTTGGAGGTCTTCCCATGTTACACTAAGGTGTTGAACATCAGGTTCAACAAGGGTGCAATTTTAGGTGATAACAGTGACATGATGTGTGGTAGCTAAGTACCCTATCATGGCCTAGAACTGATCGACGTTAAGGTCTATGGAGACTGAAGAATCCTATAAGGCTTTATTGAGGATAGCTTTATGTGCGGGAGATATGCAAAGTAGCTCAAGAATAGATACATGTGTAGGGGTTTCCCCTAGATGATCTAAAAGGTTGTACTGACTCTTCAGTTGTGGATTAGAAATGGTCCCTTGTAGGGTCACCTTGGATCTCTGAGTTG
Source organism: Sequoia sempervirens (assembly GCA_007258455.2). NCBI lineage: Eukaryota > Viridiplantae > Streptophyta > Pinopsida > Cupressales > Cupressaceae > Sequoia > Sequoia sempervirens. Next base: position 1,915 of record VDFB02387120.1, read on the forward strand.
TAACAATAGATTTTGAATTCTTCATCTTGATGGTTATTATGGATACATTATTATCAAATGACTGGATGTTTTTCACGGTATACTCATGTGCAACATGGGTATAATTGGCTTGGTCCTTTGCATTAGTTACTAAACTAGAAACTTTTTCTGATGCATGATTTTGTAGGTGATATTTAAAAAAGGTTTGATCATTGTTTGAGGACCCTTGTGAATTGTCTATGGATATGTCACCTTGGTCGATAAGATCCTGAATGATGTTTCTAAGTTTATAGCGTGATGATGTCTTTTGTCCTTTAGTTATGCGGTACTCACAAGAGTCATTATCATTCCACTAGGCTAGCTTGAAGGGTCTTGGTTCATAGTTTCTGACTTTTGGAGCTTGGATGACATTTGATTGTAATAGCTTCTTCAAAATTGACTCAATGGATTCCTCGAGGGCTATGTATGTTCATCTTTCAGGATTATTCCTTTGAGGACATTGTCTTTGTGGACTGTGTGAATGGTTGATCTGGACCTGCTAAAAAATAGACAAACAACCCAATGTTAGTCCTCAAACACATCTAAAACAAACATTCCCTGTGAAATTCATCTAAATGCAATAAAGATTGAATGTTAAGTAAACGCTTATTGAAATCCTATTTAAAACACTCAAACTGGCATCCCATTGGGGAATTGGTGCTACTTTGATGTGGAAAGTAGCCCTTTCCCAATTCCTTGCAAGCTTTGGTGATAACAATGTGATCCTTGGTGAAATTTGCAATAACCTAGCTATGGTGATGAAATGATATGAAAACCTTGATAAAAAATGGATGAATTTGCATACAATTTGTAGATAATAACTTTGCCTAAAGTTGTGGATCCAAAATCAATAGAATAGTCCTCCATTTATAGGAAAAAAGGATGGAGGAATGCAAAACATGAAGGATGTGGGACTGAAGATGAACCAATAACAATGTGCCACTTGTCAACATGCTATTGAAGAGAGGTGGAGCACATTTTTTTCAATGTGCAAATAAATGCAATTAGGTGGAAATTTGAAATTTGAAAGATGGCTTGTGGAGGAAGAGATGAAAGGTGAGTTAGTGTCACTTGGCTCAAGAAAAAGGACATGTAAGAGGCTTAAATGCCATGTTGGAGGACAAGTCCTTTTAGGAGGGAGATTTCAAATTGGAGGAATATTCCAAAGAGACGCCTTTTTGAATGAAAATAGAAGAATTTATAAATCAATTAAATTGATTTACTTGTGCAAGTTGAAAAATCTAGAGGATTTGATGGATTAGAGTTAGAGTTAATTAGAATTTAATTAACTTGGATGGAGATTAGTTTGATTTGACATTTGAGTTAGATTTTTGGATTTATTTAAATCAAATGGGAGGAATAATGAACATTAGATTTATTTAATTAAAATAATCAAATAAAGTTTAATTTATTTAATTAAAGGAGGACCACTAGGATTAAATAAATAAAGTGATTTATTTAATTAAAAGAAGATATTGATTTAATCAAAGAAAGTGAATTTATTTAATTAATAGAGGAATTGTGGTGAATTCATTAAATAAGGATTATTTAATTAACTGGTTAGTAAAGAGGTGATTCAGAGAGAACTAATGTTAGTGAATTAGGATCAGGTGAACAATATTAATTAGTATAATTTGAACATCTACAGATTATTTTGGACTACATTTGTTGATTGTTCACGATTTTGTGATTTAAGACCATTGTTTGATGTAGAGGGTTCCTTAAGACTAATAGTGGGAGGACTTTGTTTATCAATTTTGCGTCTACTACCCCATCATTCTTGAAATTCTTATTTCTAGACCCAAATTTTCTTTTGTCACTAGAAGTGCTTGATTTGTTTTGTTTTTCTTTGAAATTTTTGACTAATGCTTTTGCAACAAGTGTCTTCTCAATGGAAACACCTTTCTTGATGACATCATCAAATGTATTGGAATAGTGAATTTAAAGTTGGTACATTAATTAACAAAAATGTATACCAACTATTTTTCAGGTATTTCGTATGGGAATTTGCTAGCCATACTTCCCCATTTCTGGAGGAAAGAGGCAAAATATTCTCCTTTTTATTTTGTTGGGAACAATTTGATTATGGTTAATCACTTTTAATTTTGTAGGAGAATTGTGTGACAAGTTTATCAACTAATTCACTCCATGTCTTTATACCAGAAGGTAGATGTGCAAACCAATCAAGGGCTTGTCCTACGAGACTTCATGGGAAAAGTCTCATCAAGTATGTGTGTTCATAGGAAACATCCATGTAAGAAGTGTGAAACTCTCGTACATGCTCAACATGGTTTCCCTTTCCCTTGTATTTGTTGAATTTTTGTATGTTAAAGTATTGGAGAAAGGAAGGCATGTATATACTCTGATCAAAAGGATAAGGACATAAGTCCTTGATGGAGTAGGTCTTCTTTTTTCCTGTTACTTGTACGTTGGAGATTTGTTGTTGCAATGTTTAAATTTGTTGCACTAAGTTATTCATAGATGGTGGTAATGCAAGAGACACGTTCCTTTGAGTTTGTGTAGTGTTTACATGCAGATTAGTGTATTGATAATTCTCAATCGATGCAAAAGCATGTGTGTTTATGTTGAAAGTGATGATGTAATGGAGGTTGATATGATTGATTAAAGTGTGATGTGAATGTTGGATTTGAATTGTTTTTTTGTTGAGGTGGTTGTAAGTTCATGTTTTGGTTTGATCCAAAAAAGGATCTTTGATTGAATTAGAGGTATGCTCGTGTTTTGTGTAGTATTGGTTATTGTTGTTTGTGGTTGTGAGAAGGATATGAATATCCTTCGTGTTTTAGTAAGTGGATTTTGACTCATGGTTTTTTGACTCATAGAAGTATTATTGGTTTGTGGTGAGCTACAATTTTTGATGAGTTAGCAAATGGATCAGTTGATTGTAGACCCACAGCTTGAGATGTACATGAAAATGGATTTGTAGATTGTGGACTTGGGGTTTGAGATGTTGGTGATGTATTAAAAAGTGGATTCATGATTTTTGTACCAAACATTGATGTATGAGGTGTATTGACAATTATTGTGTTATGCGAGGTTCCTCCAAATGGCATATTTGTGTGTAGTTGTGATGAGCTAGCATGTCAAGGTAGGGTTGTTGCATTAAAGGCACTTTGTTATGGTTGTGTAATATCTGGTGGATGTTTGAATAGTGCAGTGACATCAAAACCAAAAGGAAGTCTTACCACATTTTTTGTTAGTGACAAAAAGTATCTATTAGGATCTACAACTACAAGTTCATCTATGACTCGTAATATCTTAGGATCTTGCAAGGCATTGTCAATTTCTTCCTAGGTGAGACCTTGTTCTACATCATGTAAGGTAAAATTATCAAAAGGTGATGCAATCCAAGGTTAGTTATGACCTTGGTGGTTTGTTTGAAGATGACCCAAAATGCATGGTGCTAGTGGGATTGAAGTTAGGTTCAGTTGAGTGATCGATTACTTTCCTTTTTCTTTGTGACCTAGTGAAGACCATATAAGACTTGAGACTTTGTTTTTTTTGGTTTTTGTGATTTTTGAATGTATTCAAGCTAGGAATAAAATGAAGTTACATTATTTTTTTGGTTTTTTGGTTTTTGGATATAAGGATGCAAAATGGTGATAAGATTAGACTATGTTTTTGGGATTTTCTAGATTTTGACTTTGGATTTTGAAAAGGATACTAGACAAACAATGATGGACCAAAGTAATAGATTAGAATATTAGGACCTCCAAAAGGACAAAAACTAGGATGATGATCAGATAAAAGTGAACCTAAACTAGACTTAAGAGTTTAAGGCTCAACTTATGGATAATATAGATAAAAGATTATGAGGTTAAGACATTTCAATAGATGACTCTGATCTGATCAATGTGTAGAAATTTTCCTAGATTCAAAAGATAAATGTGACTATCTATGATGCTATATGACAAATGCTAATCTAAAGGATGCAACCTAAGATAGGAAAACACGAAAAAAGTTGAAATCAAAGGACTAACTGGACAAGTCTATGGTCTATATGTAAGTTCACTGTCTGAATTAGGACTGTAAATTAGATACTCAAGAATTGACTCAAAATTTGTAGTACAAAAAGATGCATTGGATAATTTTGATAGATATGGTGCTAAAAGGCATAGATGTGGTATTCTAGTCTTTGACAGATGCGGCTCAGAAACCAACAAATGTGGTGCAGTACTAGATAATTGTGATGCGTAGACAAATGTGGCTCAGTTTTGGATAGATGCATGTTTTTAGATTTTTCCTAGGTTTTTCAGAACATATGTGATGCAAAGTCTGACAAATGTGGTTTATCGATTTTTGACCTCAAAAATGAAGTTTCTAAGTGATTTTTCATTTTGGATATTTTTTAGTTTGTGGACAAAAAACACTCAGAATACAAATTTGGTTATTGACTCTTTGAATCAACTCTTATTAACATAGATAAAGTCCTTAAGGCCCAATGGTATCACTAGTAAGAACATACTCAAGAAAATTAGATGAAATCACAACTTAGCTAATCAAGAAGGTGTATAAACTTTGAGTAGGCCCACCTCACAGTAAAGTGATAAATACTTTGAACAATTGGATAGTTAAACAATTATAAATAATTCTCCAATACCTTTCTATATGAGAGCAGATAGCTATAATTATGGTGACATAGGCTCAATGACACAAGTACACCTTCTTTCTCTCCTTGAGAGGCTTTTTCTAGCAACCCAAAAAGATTATATCTCGACTCAAGGAAGGACATGCTGAGTAGCTCCAAGCATTGATAATTTTACCTTGCACCACTACAAATCAAGGCTGAAAAGGACCTTAGGCTTCTAAAATAGTTGGTTCGTAGTGGAGGTACTTCGTAAACACCACCATCTACACAAGCGCAAGATCAAAATCTCAACTCCCCATGTTTAGAATCACCTAGGACCACAAAAGAATCCTTGGAAAGTCATGAGTGGATTGAGCTTAACTTTTGCTCTTGCCCCTTTATATAGTCCATTGAACAAAATGTGCTTGAGGTTGATCCTTGGGTGAACTTCGAAGCAAGCATCTTACTAAAAATAAAAATAAGCTACTATGTATTTCTCATGCACCCCAGATCACTCAAGTGCACAAGGGGAGAGGATATGTATATAGCAGTTTGGGTGACAAGATTGACTCACAAGTGTGCAAGTGCACAAAACATAGTAGACACTTGTTCCTTTTAAGCACCAATTCTATATGTTCCTAAATTTAAAAATCGCAAACACACACCTTGCAGGAAATAAAATTAGTAGTTTCAACTAATTTCTTATCCCAAATGATCGCCACACAACTAAAAATAAAAAGTTGGTAACCAAAAACCCATAATCTACTAGAATCGGATTACAAAAATCAAACATTTTTACCCTTTTTGATTCACAGTTAGATGTAGTTCACGACAAATGTGGTGCTTTGAATGATTGTAGTGCACAACTCTACGATTATGGTGGGGTAAAATTAGACATGTGCCACCCTTCTAGCCAAGCATACAGATTCTATCATACCTGTTTCGACCGGAAGGGATTCAACCAAGTAGGTTTCGGTCGAACCCATGTGGTGACGACATTGTGCCTACGTGGCTTCCATGTTTCAACCAAGTGGGTTTCAGTCGAAACCTACTTAGCTGAATCCCTTCCAATCGAAGAGGATTAATATAAATGAAAAAAAGTTGAGCGTGCTCATTTTGTGTGTTTGTCGAAACCCTTCCGATCAAAGAGGATTAATATAAATGAAAAAAAAATCTGAGCGTGCTCATTTTGTATGTTCGCCTGAAGAGGTCACGGTTGAAGAATAGTCGAGCGAATAACAACTCTACAAAATTATCGAACCTAGGTTTTTTTGCGTTTAATCACTTCATTTGATTAGTGATGTTTCGATAGCCGAGAGTTCATTTGTTTTCATGTTGTGTTTTACTGTTTGTTCAGAATGATTTGATTTGTTGCAAGTGAAAGTTAGGGTATCGTGGTATTTTATTTCTATTTGTAGTATTCGTTGCAAATAAATTTGTGTGAATATTGAAAAGGCTGTAAAAGGCTAGAAAAAACTATGAATATTGGTTTAGAATTTTTTGGGGTTTTTTCCTCATTCGAGTATTTGGTGGGAAGTTTTAGTTTTTTGTATGCCATAATTTAAAGCATGTATTGTGAGCTTCAAATTAGGGGTTTTCATATGTGATTTTAAGGTTTTATTTATAAACCCCTAAAAGCAAATGTGTTGTGAAAACCCTACATACTTGGTTTCTCTACAATTTGAGTTTTTGCATTGCACTCTTCACCCATAATGCTTATGAATGGTGACTACATAATCCACTAACAAATGATTTGATCTTCCACATTCATGAATAGAACCCTAAGCCAATACCACATGACTCATTGTGTATCAGTATGGTCAATTCAAATTCATGTTTCTTGAAGCTACTTAGTTTTATTTTGTGTCAACTTGATAAGCTATTTACATTAAAAAATTTGCTACTAAAAGGAAATTTGTTCTATATATCTATTGAATAGAAGGTTTTTGTGTTAGCCAAAGACAACCATGGTATCATAGAAGATTGTATTATGGCTCCTGGTTCTCTCCTATCTTAGCAAGCTATCCCCATCTCAAAGACACATATAGGTGGTTGGCTCTAGGTTGTATCTTCATTGCCCTTCAACCTTGATAGCAACAAACAATTTATTAAATAGAATACAAACAAATATATAATTCCATAATTTTATATCCATCATGTGGTTCAGAATGTTTTGAATCCCATATAGTAGTTCATACCTGCATTCATCTACTTTATATAGATGGATGTTTACCAGGCTTGTAGCAATCAAAGATATGTACTCAAAACTTAATGTGAAATCATAGCTCAAGTAGCACATGGTTCGTGAGAAAACACATCCTTAGATTGATAAATAACTGAGGCCTACAACTAGTTATATCCTTGCTTGGTTGGAGTTTAATAGTACTCTTTACATTCTGCCAAAGGGTGGATATGTTAAAGTTGATGATTTGCAGTAGCAATTAATCTATCTTTTGGTTCACTAACAAACACTTTGTTATATATCCTATCCATTGTATAATAACATATGTTGTGTTTTACCCATGAGAGCAAGTCATGAAAGTCATATGAACATCTTATTGTAGCTATGATGAATATTTACCATAAATATCATAGAAAAATTGCACTTTCAACTTGGCTGCTTAAAGGCCAACCTACACTCTAAGACCCAACATATAGAGAGGTGGAGGAACATTTTATGGTTATTTTACCAACCATTTCATTGTTACCAAGGATCATTCATGCTTAGATTTTAGGAATGTTGCATATTTAGGTCATGTTGGAAATTATTTGAATCCATAAAAATATTATACACAATGCCCTAAAATTCTTGGACACTCTAATGGACATTCTACATTAGATACTAACAATGTTGTTTATCTTATAGAAAATAAATAAGCTTCTTTGTCACTCAATATTTTCTTTAGAGATGTTTTAATCTCCTTAATATCATGGATGTTGCAATTCTAGACATTCTCACTTATTACTTGATAATGTTCTCAGTCCCACTGGCTTGTTTAAGTCATCCATGGGCATTAATATAATATAATTTCATTTATTTATACTCTTCTTTTGATTTTTATTCTTCAAATACTTTTACAGAAGATGTTCAAATGGTTCAAATTCATGTCTATAACACATCATGGAACAATATTAATGATCCATGTCCACGTCTATTAATTTATAGGTTTAATAGATTTTCTTGGAATTCGATATCCAAACATTATTTTTATATCTACCTTTGTGATTTCTATATTTACCTTTTAAAAGTGAACATCTATTGTTTCAACCTAACAATTTCCTTTCTAAGTGGAGTAGGTATTGAGCTGAATGCATAAACTTTATATTCTATAGAATATCAATTTGCCATGAAACTTATATCTTTCATTGCATCTTAACAAGCTAAAAATAATAAATATTAATGGGAACTTCTACTCAATTGTTTTGACCTTTTACATACTTCTTATATATCTTTAAGATTGTTTTCTCCTTAATCGCATGTGAGTTTCAATGCAGCTTCAAGCAGTTCTTAATTTCCATCTAGAAATAGGGTGACTCTTTATCCACGGATGCATTAAATAAAGGATATAGTTATCCTTCCCTTCATAGGTCTCACTTTGTTCTTTTTCAAATTATCTTATACTTTACTTTCTCATATTATCAAAGGTAATTAAGAACTTGATGTATGCATAGGGTGACTCTTTATCCATAGATGCATTAAATAAAGGATATAGTTATCCTTCCCTTCATTGGTCTCACTTATATTTTATGTTCTTTTTAAACTTATCTTATACTTTACTTTCTCATATTATCAAAGGTAATTAAGAACCAGATGTATGCATTTAGCATTACTTGTTCTTTTGTCATATCTGGATTTGATATTGTAAGCATTACTTGAACTCACTTGGTATATGCTTCTCATTGCATGCTTTTTTGTTCTATGCATTTCAATGGAGCACCCATACCAAGGAGACTACTGGAGGAATTCATTATTGTTCAAATCATTATCGATAGATAATTTTTAGGAACCATAGATTATTTGTTTAAGTTTTGTAAGAGTTTGACACAACTTAGGTCCAATCATTCATACACTAGTAAACAAAAGCTAATTTGATATTATATTGATTTTAAATAAAAATGTAAATGAAATTCCATATATATAGCTTAAATCAACCAATATAAAGAGTTAGGAAATGAAGCTTGATAACTAGTATTTCCTCTCTCTATGCATAATGATCTTGTTGGTCAAGCATTAACAAACTAAACACCATCTTTCTAAAAGAAACAATCTTGAACATGGTAGTCTCACTTAAGGTGTAAGTGGATTTGAGACCCAATACTTGGTCTACTATGGAGATTTAATCCTATAGATTTGAACATATAGATAAACCACAAATATGCAACATAAGAATTGAATATTAACTCATAGATGCACAACCATATAAGTTTTGCATTAACATCACAAAACCTAACAAGTGGTTGTTCACACCATGCAACCCACCCTTGCATGAAGCCCAATCTCAGTGTGTCACTAACTTGATTTGCATGCTCTCAATTGCACACTATGAAAAAACTCATCGATTAAAGAATTTTGAACATCACACATTGATTTGCAAATAAATTTATTACAACAATATAAATGCAATTAGAGAAATCTGAAAATAAGAAATATGGCATGGTTGATAAGAGGGCATTAGTCGGTCCAAACCTTTTTGTTCATCCAAAATGTTTGGATTTTTCTAAAACGTTTGGACCAACTAATGCTCTCTTGTTAACCATGCCAATAAAAGTAGAAATATATGGTAATATTAACCAATTTCATATTTTTTAAAAATAGAAGAATCTATGAGATATTAGATTTTTAAAAATGAAACCTTTTTTTGTACACAACCTAAACCATAACCTATGTTACTCAAAAATCTATGAGAGAATTAGATCAAGCAAAAGAGTTAGTAAACATTGATGAAAAAAATGAAAGCTCACAAACACCAACCCTAAGTGAAGCTAGTTATAGTAGAAATTTTGGTGTCTATTCAATGTATTTAGGATGTGGGCCTAGTAGAAATTATAGATATGACTTACAATTCTATAATTTTATGCATTATGAAATTATAGAGTTGTAAGTCATCCTAAAATACATTGTGTTAGGCAACAAATTTTTTATTATAACTCTAATTACTTTAACATACCTAGTAATTGGATTTATTAAATTGAAGTTATGTAAATGGGTAAGTGAAATTAGTTAAAGTAAAAAATTTGGTGCCTACAATGTATTTCATTTAAATGCATGATTTTGTGAATATATTTAAGTGGTCGATTTAAACATTTAAATGAAATTATAGTCATAATTTTATTAAGTTGTAAGTCATATCCTAAAATACATTGTGTTAGGCAACAAAATTTCTTTTGCTTATCTATTCACATAACTCCAATTAATACCCTTCAAAGATTATTTCAATAAATTATTTGATTGATCATTTATTGTATTCAATGTATACCATCATGGAGAATGGCGAAAAGGACCAATTATTACTCTTCCAAATTATTTTAATAAATTGTTATTTAATATTCTTTTGCATTTGATTGATCATTTAATGTATTGAATGTGGGAAAAGTTGGGTTCAAAATGTATTTGTAGACTCACTCTTTGACATATCAGCCTTCGAACGTAGTCAATTCACTTGAACATGCAAAATGCCAATCAAATATAGAAGAATATTAAATAATTAATTTATTGAAATAATTTGGAAGGGTAATAATTGACCTTTTTAGATGCCTCACACTAAATGAATGTTTAATAGGTCATGCTTGGTGATGGTGTACATTCAATACAATAATTGATCAATCAAATACTTTATTGAAATAATCTTGGAAGGGTAGTAGTTGGAGTTTATGTGAATGGATAAATGAAACTAGTTATATAGTAGAAATTTTGGTGCCTACAATGTATTTTAGGATATGACTTACAACTAGATATAATTTCATTTAAATGCATTTATTTTATGAATATATTTAAATGGTGCATTTAAATGAAACTATAGTCATACTCTTACATTAAGTTGTAAGTCATTTCCTAAAATGCATTGTGTTAGGCAACAAAATTTCTTTCACTTATCTATTCATATAACTCCAATTAATACCCTTCGAAGATTATTTCAATAAAGTATTTGATTGATCATTTATTGTATTCAATGTATACCATCATGGAGAATGGTGAAAAGGACCAATTATTACTCTTCCAAATTATTTTAATAAATGGTTATTTAATATTCTTTTGTATTTGATTGATCATTTAATGTATTGAATGTGGGAAAACTTGGGTTCAAAATGTATTTGTAGACTCACTCTTTGACATATCAGCCTTCAAATGTAGTCAATTCATTGAACATGCAAAATGCTAATCACATATAGAAGAATATTAAATAACAATTTATTGAAATAATCTGGAAGGGTAATAATTGGGCTTTTTGGATGCCTCACACTAAGTGAATGTTTAATAGGTCATGCTTGGTGATGGTTTACATTCAATACAATAATTGATCAGTCAAATACTTTATTGAAATAATCTTGGAAGGGTAGTAATTGGAGTTTATGTAAATGGAAAGTGAAACTAGTTATAGTAGAGATTTTGGTGCCTAGGGCAATGTATAAATTAGGATATGACTTACAACTTAATGTAAGAGTATGACTATAATTTCATTTAAATGCACACCACTTAAATATATTCATAAAATCATGCATTTAAATGAAATTATAGATCTAGCTATAAGTCATATCCTAAAATACATTGTAGGCACCCAAATTTCTACTATATAACTAGTTTCACTTATCCTTTCACATAAGTGAAATTAGCTATAGTAGAAATTTTGGTGCCTAGCACAATGTATTTTAGGATATATGACTTACAACTTAATGTAAGAAAGTTTTCAGACTATATAATTTCATTTAAATGCACCACCTAAATATATTTATAAAATCATGCATTTAAATGAAATTATAGAGTAGTTTAAGTCATATCCTAAAATACATTGTAGGCACCGAAATTTCTACTATAACTAGTGTGATAGGTCGAATCTAAATGCTAGAAAATGAGCAGCAAACAAAGTAATGCAAATAACACTAAAAACAGCCTACACCTCAAGATTAGCCTAGTTGGATTCAACACAATATAAAAACAACAAATGAAACCTTTTACCTTGTGTCGAATCAATTATTTGGTTGGCCCTTCGATCTTTGGTGTTGTGTGCTCCTTGGATAACAAGAGATACAAGCTAGATGATGATATGAAGGTGGATGCAAGTGAGTGCAAGCTTGAAAATGGCTAAGTATGGATTCTAGGAAAAATTTGCAAGAATTTGGCTACAATGCATGATCTCTCCAAAATGAGAGAAAAGAGGGGGTATTTATAGAGAATTTGGAATTCTCTAGGGAAATGGACAGTCAAGATTGAGCCACCAAGATCAAGATGTAGGGCTAAGGTGAGTTGAAAACTCACAAGACCTCACATCTTGACATGTGGCATGTGAAGTGGCTCAAAAAGGGGGAAGTGTACATGAGGTAGAAGGATAGTACATGACATGGAGGGGGTACATAGTACCTTGGGATTGGGACAAGATCTCCTCATAAAGGAGGTACTTTTCCCCATGTGGGTGAGAGGACAAGTGGGGAATTAAAAATTCTTCAAATATTCTCATGGGGATGAGAGAAGGAATTTAAAATTCCTTTAAATGCATTGGGGGATTAAATGTGAATTAAAAATTCACATAGGGAATGGAGTTCTTTGTCCAAAAGGAGAAAAAATTTAATAGGGTTGACTTGATTAAGTGATTAAGGTTGTGCAAGTACTCGATTAGACTAATTAATGACATATTAGAAGAGGGTTAGATTTCACGTGTGACTTGATGTGACAAGTCAAAGATCACATGGGGAAGAGAAAAAAGAATTTAATATTCCTTGGAAGGATAAAATGAATTAAAAATTCCTTGAGAAGTTGATTAGGCTAGTTAATGAAGGATTAGAGGAGGGTTAGGTGGCTAAGAGAGATTAGATGCCAACTTGCAAAAGTTGGAGGATGTGACACATCCTAATCAAGGATTAGGCATGTGCACATCCCTAATGATGAGATTAGAAGATGGATTAGGATTAGATAAAAAAAAGATGGAGGATGTGACATGAAGGGAATTAAATAAATGGTATATTTATTTAATTCATTTGATGAAAGGGGGAAGGTATTTAATTATTTAACTAAATACCTTAGGGATTGGAAGAATTAAGGATATTAATTAAATAATAGTTATATTACTTAATTAATGCAAATAAGGGGATGCTTAGACGAAATCGGATAAATTTGGATAAATCAAGTGTCCAAATTTAGGTGTCTACAACTAGATACACTTATCCATTCACATAAATTCAATTAATAGCCTTCCAAGATTATTTCAATAAAGTATTTGATTGATCATTTATTGTTATTTAATATTCTTACGTATTTGATTGATCATTTATTGTATTGTTCATGTACACCATCACCAATAATGGTATTATGCATTCACTTAGTGAGGCATCCAAAAAGGCCTAGATGTGTGTAATGACAAAAGGATAAGCAATTTTAAGACCTCAATCATAATAGAATATCTCCTTCTCTAACATGAAGTAGAATTGCACCACACATAATTATAGTGTAGGAGTTCATTCAAGATTTATGTATTTATATGCTTATTTGTTACTTTTACATGTGAATGTTTCATTAGGATATATTAGTACCACTTCTTTTATAGGAAAAATTTAATAATCCTACTTTCTCCTTTTCTCCCTCTTTTTCATAGATAGTTGAATGAACTTAAAATTGTTCTTATTAAATTACTTCATGATGTTCAAGCCACTCATTGCTCATGTATTTCCTATTTTTTTTATAATTTCCTATGGAGCATCTTACTAGAAAAATGGTTATTGCATATATTTTACTAAATTAGAGAAATAAAATTAGTACATATTTGTAATTTTTTTGTTTTAATTAAATTTGTAGATCTTTACATATTTGTATAGATATGGCTGATGATCAGGGATCACATCATTTCACTCAGTCTCAGTAGCAAGCTGAGGCTAGGTCTAATTTATATAGTGATAGCATTAGGAGATTAGAGAATGCTTTGAGATGTTTGGACCAAACAATACTTAACTCCCCTAATCTCACTAATAGAGATATATTAGTTAGCATTCAACAAGAGATCCATCATATGATTCACATGATTCAATCTTATAATCCTTATGATGAGGTCAACACATAGGAGTTTTACAGGATCCTTGCCAATAGTGTTGTTTGCACAAAGAAAATTGATTCTATTACTAGTAGAGTTTCGACACATAATGTGCACAACATGTTCCCTCATTATATGGGACAAAAGAAAGTTAGAGAATATGTTGTTACTAGATGTACAGATGAGCTTGTTGCCCCTTTTATATATCCTAGATGGTTGGTAGCCCATCACAGATGGCCTTATAATGATGATTTGCCACTTTATTTTTGCAAACAACTATATGCTAAGCTTCATTTAGGGTTAGCAGTGGACTACACATCTATTCCTTCACATGTTGGATAGGGAAAAGGAAGGTTTGCTGAAAAACTTCAATTTAGATGTGCAGATTTTCCACCACCCATCAACAAGAGGGAATTAGTTGGTCCAAAAATTTTGGTTCTTCCAAAATGTTTGGAACTAGCAGTAGCAGGAAGTGTAGCAGTAGCACCTACCCGAATTGACCTTTTTGACAGTATTGTTGCGATTGCTACTTAGGTCGATCAGATGTCATTTGATCGTGTAGGAAAATAATTATTATGTCTGTGGATTAGCCTTCCTCCTACTGAGGCTACATCTACTAATTATGATCCCTACATTTTAGTAGAGCTACCATCACCATCAGATGTGGCCTAGATGAGTGAAGCCACTGTACGTAATGTTGCTTCAGTTTCCATTGTTGAATTACTATCATCATACCAGTTTATCATGAGTATGGGATTCCTTTAGATGGTGTAGCAACTCATATTAGATGACATTTTGGTAGACATTCAAGTCAGGGTGAGGCAGCTTCACAAGATGTACATATTCCAGACTAGCCTACAGCCCCTGAGGTTACTGCACACAATGTACATGGCACATATACCTCACTTCTCTTTGGCACTGGTTCTCTACTTGATATGAGTGTCCCTAATTTGACTATGCATTCTCGTGACATTAGTGACATTGGTAGAGTGCTCCAGGGTGAGACACAAGTACTTTCAAATAATCAAATATATTTTGCGTTCTAAAAATTCACATACATATATGAAATAAAACTTACTTTAAAGTAGTTCTAACTCTTCATTGAAATCTAGTATTTTTAAATTTGTCGCAAAATGAGGGTTTGTCAGGCTTTGGAGATTTGGAGCATGCAGATGATCCTATGCATGGTACATTTGAGGTACACATTTATAATATTTAAAGTACTTAATACATTCAAACATTGAAAGTACATAACTTTAAGATGACTTTAATACATTTACACATGTGTACATTAAATTAATTAATGCACTTTCTTTTGCAGTGAGACAGATCAGGACATAGATCAAGACAAGGATCAAGAGAGGCATCGAGCCACGGATCCCGAGAATCAGGACATGGATCCGGACAGGGATCAAGAGAGAGAGGTCCATAGTCATATTAGGCATCCTCCACTTTGATTTATTTTACATGCAGATACATGATTTGTTATACATTTTATATTGTGATTTGTCACATTATGGTTCTTAGATGATGATCTTCACATTATATACATTTGACATTATGGTTCATCTTATTATGTTTTATAGAATATACATTTTACATTATGATTTCACATTATGGTTCATCTTATTATATTTTACAATATATATACATTTTACATTATGGTTTCACATTATGGTTCATCTTATTATGGAAATAGAAATTCTTGAAGCTAATCAAGGATTACAAGATCCATCTTTACAACTCTTCCAAGAAAATAGAAATACAAATATACAACTAACAAGATAAAACAAGATAATTCCACACCCTCCAATGAACATATCAAAGAATCCATATGGACCTAATAATTATCAACATAACCCAATAATGTGTGACCATAAGGCCCACCCCTTTGTACTAGGAGCATATTGATTAGGTAGTCCAACAACACTCACACAAAACAAAGTGGTTGAATAATCAAACATACTAATTGCATATCATACATGAGGCATCCAATAGAATACACATTGAAAAAATAATATCGAATAATGGAATCCAATAGTAACATTTGGTGTTAGTGACTAATAACACACAAAGTAAATGGTGATAATTGCTAATAACATACAAAGTAAATAATGATAACTACTAATTAAAACATTTGAAATGGTGATAAACACCAATAATCAAATAGTGAAAATGAAAATAAAAATCAATAACATACAATTAGAATGGAAATGACAACCAATAATCTTGTGAATATATTTATGTACACACATTGGATATAAACATGTGAATATATCATGATAATGTCTTGAGTCTTAATTATGTTTATATTTTTTTGATCTCATTTTAAATTATATTTCTATATTTTATCCATTCTCAAGCTCCTCTAGTTTACCATTCAAATTTGAATGGAAATAAAAAGTTCACTCTACTCCTAACTCTAGATTTAAATCCTAACACCAAAAGGTCCAAAGTGATTAAAATATTGTGACACATAAATTGAGGTAAAAAACAAAGACACTCATATCCAAAAGATAGATAAATGCATTTCCATAAGGAGAATTTTCATCCTACAAAACAAAAAGGTTTAATATGGTCTACAACTCAATTTTGATATTTAAAAAAAAACCATACAAACTTCCCAAAAACATCATTAATGAATTTTGGAAAATTTTCAATGTTAAAAATAAATAAAAAACTAAAATCAAATATACCCTTTTGAGAACTCAAATAATGAGATTACTCAAGTTTCAAATGGTAATGATTTAGCAAAAAAATCCATAGATCTAGCATAAAATGTAATTTTCCAATTCTAAGAACTTACAAATATAAATTTCACAAGTAAAAATATAGATCTTGATTCAAACTTAGCATACTACAAATGGAAAGACATACAATCTCCTTAGGTGAAGGATGAAATTTAATATGAAAACTATCTAAGCATGTTTGTATAAATCAAAATAGAATAATACATTCACAAATCAAAACCCTCAACAACAAAGATTATCCTTCTTGAATGTAATGCACACAATCCTTTGGCAACCCTCTTTTAGATCCAACCTAAATATCCTAATCCGCAAGAAATTTGTAAACAATAATTTTTCAAAATAATAGCTCACACCATGGAGGAGAGGGAAGAGAGAAATAGGGAAAATGAACAAGTGTGTCAAAAATGACTTTGTGTTTCCTTTTGTCTCAAAAATCCCTAACCTCTAATTAAATTTTTTTACTCCTTTCACATCCAAAATAGTTATTTTCCACAATTAAGACACTAATTTTTAGTGATGGCACAATGAAGACACTATCTGATGTGTTGCACGTTCACGGTACTTAATCTAACTATTCCATGAATTTTGATCATATAAATGAATTAGTTGATATGCCTTGATGTTTTGACATCAAAGGTCAGATCACATCTAGGTGAGAAAGGATAAAAAATGTTGAAGAATAAATATATAGGTTAGATTGTGTGTTTCATAAGCAAAATAAAGTTAAATTCTCATAGCAAAATGGATTTTAGAGTTAATTTGAATAATTTGAATAATTTTGTGCAAACATAATTGGATTGTAATTTAATAGAAATTTTCAATGAAGTTTTGGAATATGCATAATGTGTTGAAATTTAATATAATTAATGAAATTTAAACTATGTATGTACTTAACATTTGTTAAATCTTACCATCCTAAGCTAGCCGCAAAATGCCTAAAATTTTAAAAACAAATGTAGGATTAAAATACAACAGATTATGATAGAAAAGATGTAAGCTCCCAAATAATCACCACCATTTTATGTCCTACATACATAGATTTAGTCAAATCCTTATAGCACCAAAATATTGGATTCTAGAAGTACAACCATAATTAAAATCTATAGACTATCATGAAATGTCTCCTAAAACTTGAAGGCTATATGATGTAAGAATGCGGGAGAAATAAAATGGACTCTTTAATATAAGTTTTAAGAAATATTTATAGGAAAATAAGATCAAAAAAAAGAAAGCTTCATGGGCTACTATTGATTGAAATTATTTGAATTCAACATAAAATAAAATAAAAATCAAATTTAGATCCAAATGTTTTATTTTTATTCAAGGGGTAAACGCTTTTGACCTAGAGCTATGAACTAGTGAGGTCACAAATGGGGGACCTCATCCCCAAATGTTACATGTATGTGTTGTCATAGAAAATATATATGTACAAAAATATCTTAAAGTTCTTGGTACATATAATTTGGATCCTCTCTATCTTTAATTATCTCTAAAATCTTTTGATGGTCTTCAATAGGCAACGTCCACCTTTGTTTGGCATGCCCTCTTTTTGGTAAAGTTTCAAGTTGTTGCTATAACTAAATGACTATAATGTAAAACTTTTTGGCCTGGCATATAATCAATAAATGTAATGTTAGTTGTATCTATCTTTGTTTGTTGATAGTATGTGCCTTCAACAACCACTGATCCAGCTGGATACTCTTGTCCATCACCATCTATCATTGATTATGACAATTTGCATTTTGGTTATGTACATCTTAGTAGATAGTAATCTACACCTTCTACATTGTCAGGATCTACAAGAACAACAAAAATATCTCTTGAACACACCATGTAGTAAACCATGCTCAACTTAGGTAGAATATAAAATATCAATTGTTAGAAATAAAAGTCAATTTAAAAATTTAAAATTTACCTATAACAACTAAATTTGATACACGTTTGTAATCAGTTGAATACAGAGGATCATAGATATCTACAATGTCATTATCTTCAAAAGGGTTCGATGTGTCCACTAATTGTTTTGTTTCCTATTGTGAAACATACCCATCTCTAATATTCTCACATTGTAGAGTATTTGCATTGTTCTCAATGCAATCAACACAAAAACATGATTTTTCTCTCACTTGAATTACTAGAGGCCTACTATGCCCTACTGTCATGATTTGATGCAAACTTCTAATACCACTAATTGTTTGACAATTATTAAGAGTTGATCGATCAATATCTGTAAATTTCAAATGTATCTAATTAAAAAGTGTATAAAATTTAAAATTCAATTCATGTACACATTGAAATTCATAAAAAAAATTCATTTATGTACCTTTAACTTCCCAAAATATCGTGAGTTGTACATATTGAGTCATGGGAAACAAAATGAATTTTACACCATTCAACAATTTCATGTGCATTCCTTATGGCATTACCTACAAGTTCATGTTGGTGAAATGTCAAGTTAAGAGGTTTTGTAGTTGAAAGGAAAAGATAGATCTCAAAAAACATAATTAGATTTTTTCTAAAAATCCATATGGTGTTACCTACAAGTTCATGTTGGTGAAGTGCACACTTCACACATGCTCCAACTGCATCATGCTCTCCTTTTCCATGTCCACTCTCATAGAAATTCCACAAAAAATTTATGTCGTGTCTAATATGTTGCTGGCTTAACCAATTAAAAGCTTTTACAGACTTAAATTGTCTTATGATGTTACAACCAATTTCATTTAAAACCAAGATAGTAAAAATAAACTATATGTGTACAACTAATTAAGTTTGAATAAGTTATGTAAATAAATAAACATATAATTTCAAAAAAAAAAAATCAACACTTACTAGCACATCCATCATACCATATCCAGTGTTGTGAAGCATCTATTTGACGTCGTCTTAGGTCTTCAAAAAACATTGCAAAACAATGGGCTAGACATAGCTTCTATCATGACCTGTATCATCACTAATATAAAAGTGAACCTCTTTGATGATAATTTTTTCATCTTTGCTACTTTGTAGACCATCTAGATGTTCTTCGGCATGCCTCTAACAAACTTGTACAAATATTGCAGCTTGCTCTGAATGATAATATTGGCTTTAGATCTCACTTTGAGGACTAAATGTATAGTTCTTAGAGAAGTCAACAATAGAGAGAATACAACCTGTTGGAAAGCAATTCTTTGAGTCACAAAATTGATTAGATTGCCATCTAGCACCATAACAATGTTGAATATGTGGATGTATGATATTTCAAAAAAAAATATAAACTCATTGTAAGACAACTCATTCTCTTTGAGAACAATTTTTCTGGTCTCAACTCCTGACTTTGTGGAGTATTTCTCATATTCAAATCTCTTCCACATAACTTGCATTGAATGATCAATATTGTCAACCTGTAAAAGATTCTTCAAATTTCCACATTCGTTACATATATTTTTTATACACTGCACTTTAAATTCATTTGGATCTCCTATTTTTTCGCATAGAAAAGACTTCACAAATTGTGTTGTACTTCTAGGGATGACTATTTTTGGATTGATTATTGCCATAGATTTTCTATATGTCTGAAGGTGTAGATCAAATTCAACATGATTTCGACAACAACAAGTCTCACGTATCTTATTTATACGTACAAAACTTGGTCATAGTCTCTCAAACATCCTTTAAAAAATCTTCACATCTGAAAATTCTTGCTTGAATGCTTCAAAAAACTCACTTTGAGTTGTATCTATAAAATGTTTCAGATGTGAATTTTTTTTACCATCTGCACCTTTTATTTTTATAGTGTCCCTTCTATTGGAAGAAACACGAGAGTGGCTGGTCCGATATGCAATCACCTGTTCCTTTACATCTTCTGAGATTTTATCTTTTCGGGGAACCTTGCAAATATTTACCCAATTATTCTCAAGATTTCCATCCAATCTATTTCTCTTTTTGATATATCTTTTAACATTTCTCTTAGAAACATCGATTAATTAAGAGACTACTTTAACTTGTCTTCTATGTGATAATTTCTTACTAGAAATTACCATCATCAATGCTCTACGTGCAACACTTAAATCAATTGCCTGACTCTTGCTTTCAATAGAATTCAATGCTTCTTGTAGGTTTTCAACTATTGTTTTCTTTACTGATCTTGATAAATTTATTTTATTATCAACCCCTAACAACTCAAAAATAGGGGTCATTTCTTTCCTCCTAAATAATTTTTTAAATAATTGTGCTCTTCCAACTATAGACTTTTCTTCAAAATATTCATCCCATATTCTTTTGCAATGTAATTTTATTGTGCTTTTAGGTAACATATGTTCAAATGAAATACTATTAAAAATGGATTCATCATCCATCTCTATAAGATTTTCCATACCAAGGAAAATATTTCTATGACCACCTTCAGTTTGTCCTGGTACCTGTACTCCTTGGTCGTCATCAATTTCCATGGGTTCTTCTTCAGAAGATTCAGTTTCATCCACATTTCTACTATCTCTTTTTTGATCATACAACCTTGCTCTTGTCTTTTTATTCCCCATCACAAATTGCTCAGGTGTGAATTCACCTGCATACACAAAAATAAAATGCATTCAAACTTTTTGATGTTTGCATTGGATAAAGTGTCACCTAATATCATGGAGGTGTGACTATTTTTACAATGAAAACAAGATGTAAACCCATCATTATGTATGTGGAAACTGTTGTCTGGAATCTTCTCCTCTGTGAGAAAGCCTGATTTGATAAAAGTAGATGATCCTAGTTGATAGGATATTATGGCCTTATCATTTGTTGTGTTTGACTCTTCTTGATCATTTGGGATATAAATTTGATCTAGGGTAGCTTTTGTATGTTCTTTAACTAGAAGTATTGTTGTGGGTTACATTTGACCACCTCTGTAAGATGTTTACTAAATTTATTATCATTAAGAGCTTCGTTTATAATGGATTGGGTTATTTATTCATCCTCAATTTCACTTATTTCACTAGTTACAACACTAATGTGATCTTCCCCATCAAAGTATTTTCCCCAAGGGTTCCCTTCTTCAAACATTTTTTCTCTTGTTCTAGGGGTCATATGTGATTGTTCCGATCTTCAATCTAAGGTAAGATAATGTATGAGACCTAAGACTAGGAAGTAATAAAAGGATATGATTCTAAGATGGGATATGAAAATGGTATGGTATGATATGAGAAGCTAAGAATGCAAGAGCTCAAAGGAAACTCTAGGTCCAAAGTTGTTATGATAGGCTTTATTTGTGTTATGATGGATAGACACAAGGACCAATGATCAAGAGAGGGTATGTAGGAGATGATGGACTCCAAAAGGATTTCCCTACTCAAGGATAATGGTATATTCCCTAACTTAAGGATGATGAACCTCAAGTGATGCTGGTGATAGATAGCCAATGGTTTGATTTCAAGACCTAGGAAGCGTAGTCTAAGTGCAAGCTAAAGGTTTGTTTGAGCAATAGTGGATATGCAAGGGTGTAGGATATGCAAGGACTAGGTGGAATGCAAGGATTGAAAGATCAAAACTAAAGGATTGATAGCCCCAAGAAATCTAAGTGATAGGTTCATTTTGGATGTTTTTGTTGTTTGACGTTTTGGGGTTTTGCAATGTTTAAGGTGTTGAAAATTACTAGGTGTGATGTTTGTTTCAGGTCTATTTTTAACACACACGCAAGACATAGCAAAAAAAATGTTTGATTTTAACAATACAAGAACAAATCCTAAGGTTGCCAAGGACTATATTCACTGGATTCCACATGGGTTTCCCCAACCACACTTATTCTTAGTGGGTGACTTATTAGAAGCTTGGCCACACTGGCTCCCCTCCACGACACTCACTTCTCGGGTCAACCAAGCTTCGAGCCCTCATGAATCTCCCATGACACTCTTCACCTCTACTAATAATTGTGAGAATGTGGATGCCTTGGCAACGACCGTTGCTGCACCAACAAATAGAAAAGGATTTTGGAAACTACAAAAAGAGGTGTCTAGTAAGGGAATTCGTTTGAGTGGTTATACATGCAACAAGATTAGCTCCGATAAGAAGGATTCCCAGCCTGCAGAGGTTATGCTCTACAAGGTTTATGGGGATTCACTTGTCAGCGTAACACATCCGCACTCGTGGTACTTGAACTTTCCTCAAGCACCCATTTTATATATCGGTTGGAAGTAGCTTGGCTTTAGCCTGTTACCGGTTGGGTCATTCCCTTGGGGTGAGTACTTTTTCCCACCAAGGCAGGCCCTCTAAAGGATTAAATACATAAACAATGGGTGTGGTTTCTGATCACCAAGTTTGCACAAGGTGAGAGCATACTCCCTACCATCTCAAGCATAACAAACAATGTTCATTCATCCCCTAGTTAAATCTATATGGCGAAAGACAATTGTTCATTTTAATGCACCAATTGAAATGTGTTCTAAGCTAAAAGACAATCAGTTTCAAAAATAAAAAAGTCTTTGGCCAAACGTCCTACAAAACCACATATTAGTAGTTTTTCAATATTAGTCTTCGACAATCGACAGCTGCACCACTTGTTAGTCCAAGCATTAGCTACAAATATTCATAGTAAAGCACAATGAAAATATAAGCATGAACATAAAATAATCTAGCAATGAACATATAAAAATTAAAATAAAAAAAACTTAAATTTTTTTACCAAATCTTATGTATTAGATGCTTGATTTTCCTATTCAACCCTGTGACAAATGCAAATGATTAGAAGAGTATCTTTTTGTTCAGTATTAAATAGTTATTTAAGAGAAAAAAGTAAATTATAATAGAAATAGTTTATTAAAAAGTGGATAAAAAATGGAAAAAGCCAAAAAAAAGACTAGTAAAAGCTTACTTAAATAGTTATTTCAATAAAAATTGGACAAAAAAGGGGAAAAATCTAAAAAACATATTCAAAAAATCAAAAGATCAGCCATTTATGTTTCAATACACAATCAATGAAAATGGAAAGAAATTTGATGAAAATGGAAACAATCAAAAAATCAAATTCGAATAAATCATAGTTTCGGCTGAATACCATCCGTTCGAACAGTATTCGTCCGGATAGTATTTGGCCAGACACCATTAAAAAAAAAACCCTTTTGTAGAGCTCACAGTGCTGAATCCAAATATATATATATATATATATATTCGTATATAAATATTTGAGAATATTGCAAGTAGGTTGTTCAAAGTCAAAAAGAGGCTCAGTTGAAATTAACTAAAAAATAGTAAATCATCATAAAAAAATTTGCAAAATATATGATGCCCTAGAGGAGAGAATCCTCTTCAAAAGGGTATATTTTTTTTTTGAAAATGAAAAAAAAAAAAAGTTGACGTCAACTGAAAACTACCAAATTTGGGTAATATTGACTTTATTACGAGAAAAATATACATAAAAAATTCTTTTTTTCTTCCATGCCCTAGATATTGAAGTTAGCTATCTGGGAAAAAAATTAGGAGAAAATGAAAAAAAAATTAGTATGTTTCTTGAAGTCAACTGAATGACACTTTTTCTTGAAATTTTTCAGCATAACAAAATCTGCTTTTAAATTGATAAAAATATATCAAAAAAAAAAATTTAAAAATTGAAAAATTGTAGGAATAAACTTCAACAAAATTTCTACATTTTATTAGTTTACATCATTTTGAAATTCAAAACATAAATACCACTTTTATGTGGTTGAAGTTGAGAACTTTTTCTCATGTTGGCCAATTCCTTTATAAAGTGTGACATAGGTTTGTACTTTTACTCGGTGCAATTTAGGACAGTTGTGGCACACTAGTTTAGGACATATAAAAATAAAAATTGACAAAAAATGTAAAAGCCAACAACCCAGATAAGATGAATTCACTGTTAGGATGTTAGAAAAAATTGTTAGCTTTGTGTAATGATCAGAAACAACAACTATTAGTAAATCTAAAAATTCCAAAACCATAGTTAGATATGGTGTTGAAGATGATAAATGTGGTTCAAAAAACCTCGCATGCATCGCACTATAGATGTGATGCACCAACGTATAGATGCAGTGGACCGACATATAGATGTTGTGTAGAATCTCTCAAATGTGTTGTACTCCAGAACGACTGCAATTTTTCTTAGAATAGATGCAATGGAATTCTTGTAGCTCAAAATTTCTCAAAATTTTCAAAAAAAAAGTCAGTTTGCATCGGGTCCACCAATTTGTCAATAGGGAAAATTAGGATGAAGGTATGAATCATCAATAACAACCACAAAAATATAGATAATTCAAGCCATAGAGACCCTAATCTAACACTGAAGTACAAGATGACAATATAAATCAAATGATGAATTAGATATACCTTAGCTTCTATGTCAAAGTTGATTCCCCTCAAATGCTCTTCTCAAATTTTCTTGTTTACTCTTAGATATGAAGTGTGCACAATCTACAATAAGCTCAATGTAGATGTAAGATAGCAAAATCTCAAAGAATGTGATTAGATTGGAATGAGGTTGATAGCTTTCTTTTATAGAAATTCAAATTTGATGAACGGTGAAGATTATGAGGTGCAATGACAAGATCAATGGTAGAGGATTGTTGAGATGAAGAGATAAATTAGTTAACTCAATGCATGAGGAGTAAAGTGACCTAAATATGGAGTTAACTGATTGCATGAAAAAAGAACTAGAAGAAAGTGTTAGATAGAAGATGAGTTAGGTTTTGCATGAGAGGATTAATAATTAATTAAAATGATTAATTATTATTTCATGTGCAAAGTAGGTTAAATAAATAAAATAAGTAATTTTATTTATTTAGTTTATTTATTTATAGAATGGATAAATTTAGATAAATTAAGTAATTGAAATAAATACTTAATTTAGGAGATGGTGCATGAATAATTAAATAATTAAAGTAATTATTTAACTATAGAGGAAAAGGATGAATAATTAAATAATTAAAAATAATTATTTAATTATAGATAAAAAGGAGATGGATAATTAAATAAATAATATAATAATTTATTTAATTAAATTAGAAGAATAAAGTAATTAGTGACACAAATTTATTTAATTAATTAAGAAAGAATAAAGATAAAGTGAATTAATTAAATAATATCAAATTATTTAATTAATAGAAGAATGTGATACTAAGGAATAATTAAATAATTAATAATTATTTAATCATGTGGAAAGGTGCAAATTAGTGTAAAAATGTTGTTCGCAAGTTTAGGATATTTTTTAGTGTCTACACCATCTACTCTTCAGCGTGAGAAGTATGAACATAATAACAAGATATATATTGTTAAAGCAAATAAAAAAAAGTTATAATTCACAAGTTGAAGATGAAAATAACACGTCCAACTCTCTTAAAGGGTACTCCAAGATGAAAAAAGTTGATTTACTCTCATTTTGGAATGATTTGGTGAAAAATTCTTCATACTTGATTTGCTCTTTGTGAAGTTTTCTAAATTAAATATTTTTTTTGTTTGAGGGACATTATAGTGGTATCAGAGCTATGATCTTTTAAACCTGAGCGTTTGATCAATTTCTGCAAAGAGAAAAGAAGAGTTTAAAATGGTTGATGCTATTGATCCTATGGAAGATTTGGCAAAAGAACTAGTAGTCATTAGAGAAACTTATGCCAATCAAGATGAAGGATTTAGAAATTCAATCCCATACAATGATTATATCACTCAGATGCAAAACATGATGGGCATCAAAAGTCATAAATAACATTTAAATTTAGGTGGAAGAGATCTTAGGAGAAAAGTCATGAAACCTTCAACTTCCACTTTTGATGGATCAAACTAGATCTCAGTTAGAGCTTGGCTATTAGAGATGCAAGATTGTTACTATTCCATTTAGTATGTGATCTTGCACCTTGAAGGAGCTACTCATGATTAGTGGTACTAAGGTATGAACTCCCAAGATCACATTCAGGTCAATTCATTTGATGAATTTTGTCAAAGGTTGATTGATAGATTTAAAGAAAAGAGGTAAAATGATGATAAAGAACTAGAGACAGTGATGGAAACATATGAGACACAAATTCAAGGTATGGAAGAGATGGTGATGATGTAGCATAAAGAAAAATCATATTTTCAAGAGAAAAAAAGGAAGAAAGAGATCAACCAGAGGCACTCCAAGCCATAATGGCTAAAGAAATGTTTAAATCAAAAAAGAAAGATTTCGGTCCTAGGAAAATGGAGCATGACTCTCTCAAAAAGGTAATAACACATGAAGAGGACAATGAATACTTTCACCTTGATCACAACAATCAGCCCATTCATACTTGGGACCCAAGCAAACCAACACCTAAGCATGATGAGGGTCTATTTTGGAATGAATATACCTTTATCTTGATTTATTTTTAGTTTTATCTAAGGAGTTATGCAAGGAGGATAACATTGAGGAAGCTAAGGTTGAAAGGTATGGTGATGATATTAAATGCAAATCAGATTAGTTATTGCTTAGTTTTAATTTTGAGCAAAAATATAATAGCTTTTGTTTTGATCAAAGACATTGAATCCTTGGTCATGAGCATAGAAATAGTAGCATTGTTGTTTTGAATCCTCGACATGATGCTATACATTTTCATTAAATGGGTTAAGGAGAAGTTTATGAGGATTGGAACAACCATGGCGTTGTTGGTGACAGAGTAGTGCAACAAAATCATGTTGGAGAATGCAATTTTAATTTTATACAACCACTAAGAAGACTACAAATTTTAATACCAAAAATGGGGTATGTAATGCACTCTACTCTTCGAGTACTCAAATAGTTATGTGTGTGCTATGGTTAAATTCCATGAGTGATTTTATTTAGAATCATAATTTTAGAATAAGTAAGAACAAATGTGAAGGGAAAGATATGGTGTTGGGAGGTGTAACTAAGGAAATAATGGAAATAAACACATATATGAAGACTTATTACAAGAGATAGGTTTCATGGATAACAAGATGTTTGGTGATGGAGGATATGCATGCTATTACATTTTATGGTAAGATTCATAAACTTCGTTTTGATATTGAAGTGTTTCCAAATCAACATAGTATAGTGTTCAGTAACATATTCCCAAGTTCACCCTTGGATAGAGTATTCCAACATGCCATAGCATTGGAAACTAATTTGTTTTAGGAATCTATGTGGGAGAATGATGTGAAATATTTTTTTTGAGACACTAGCATTCGAGACATGCAGGAGGATGCAAGAAGAAAATATCTGGAAGGGATTGGAAAGGAAAACAACTCATGTCATGTAATTTTCATTTCAAATCCATTTGTGGAAGGATGTGATGTTTTAGGGGATGGTAATTGGACTTCCTTAATATAAATGTTGGGCTCCATTCAATTTGAGAGCAAGAAGTTGACATATGCCACACTATGTGAGGAGGAGTTTCAAGATATCTTAATTAAGGGGCATTCACATGAGACAGTACATCAGTGGAAGCAAATCAAGGGAAGTTGTAATGATTTCAATATAATGCATCTCAGGGGTTCATGTGAAACTTTCAATCCAAACAAAGAAAGGAGCTTCTACACTGATGTGAAGAACACAAGAATCTTTGGTTAAGCTTGAGAATGTAACCATCTCATGTTATGTTCTTTTCATTTCAAAATTTTTACAACCATTGTCTATAGTATGTGACGTTGTAGGAAATGGAGTTGTTATGGCTATGACGCAAAGGGGTAACTCCATGAAATTTGAAAGCATGGATATCAAAGATTCAAGAAATGTTTTCAAATTCTTCTCAAAACCACTTAGATTATTGAAGAAAATACTTTGTGAGTTGCTAATTTTGAAGAATCTCATAAGTATGTAGATTTTTGTGAAAATATTTTCAAACCTCATTTGGATTCCCACTAATTCAACATTAGTCATATTGATGACTATTACATAGGTTTTCCATTTTTGTAGTTGTTACTTTAGTTACATGTTGCTGATTTCAATAAATTCATCTATGAACAACTGTAGATTGATGTGTTTGGAGGAAGTATCCTTGTATGATGATGTTCGAAGAAGGACTAAAATATTATTGTACACTAATCCATCCATCATAACACTAATTTGGAGGAGATACAAGGAAGTTGTTCCAGCAATACAATATGTGTGTGTTGTCTGCAAGTCTCCAATGAAATTACGTGAAGATTTGTGGGTTTTTGTGTATTGGAGAATGTGTTATTGTTGTAGATCAATTTTAGACTACTATAGATCATTTCATATTTTTATTTTACCCATTCATATTAGCTTCATAAGTTGTGGTTTTAGTCTTTCAATTTGGAGTAGAACAATGTTGGCAATATTGTGTGATTTGGAGTCTTTGTGAGTATTTGATTGGATTTATATGTTATGGTAATTATAAAATATTGCTTGCTTGGGTGTACCTGAAAATGTATAGTATTCCTTGGAAAAATATTCAAAGTGATGAGTCACAAAAATGGGGTGATAATTTTATGCTTGCATAAAGAGTCTCAGGAAGAATATCAACTTCTATTTAGATGGGTTATTGTTTGCAAATTTAGTCTTGGGAGAATTGTGTTGTATATTTTGTTGTTGTATGATGTTATTTTCCACTCCTCTACTGTACCTTTTCTTCTCTAGATCAGTCCATGAAATTGAAAGTAATATCTCTCAAGCTGAGGTAAAGTATGGGCTTTTTGTTACACATTCCTGCATTGTATATTTTAGTAGTATAGAGGTAAGAGAAGAAACTATTTCCCAATTTCATTTTTTCTATAATAGAGAGTGCATTAAATCTTATATCAGTCCTACAAGAATCAAAAATCAGATTTGTATCATTGGGAGAGGTTTTAGGAGTTACAAGTTTGTCTTATCTCATGCTAGCTCATTTGGTAAGTTTACTAAATCTCTGTGGGAAGATGTGGATTAGTTGGATTATGAGAAAGAATTTATCAATTACTTACACACCTAAGAGTTTAGATTTCATAGATATTGTTGTTTGATTCGTAGCATTGGTACAAAGGAATCCAAGTCCTCATTTTTGCAAAGAATGCAACTCTTCGTAGGTACAAGATCAAGGCCTAATTTGCATTTTGGCATGTTTTATCATTTTGGCATGAGGATTTTGGAGCATTATGGTTGTAATTACTTGATCACAAGAAATTTTTGGAAGGGAAGACTTGTCATGTTCCTTTTTCTAAAAATAGTATTTACTAAAAATAGTAAGTTTCCACCGTCCCAAAATAGTAAGTCAAGAAGGATCACAGGGGACATTGGGAAAAATATATATTTAATATTTATATTGTCTTGATCACATTTACATATTTTGAGAAAATATATATTAAAATTATAAATATTTGTGGGACCAAATTGGAAAGTGCATTTGTTATGAAAATTGCCTTTAATTGGGTGCATGACAACAATTGAATTTGATAAATCAAGTTTAGAGTGGAGTTATGATGAAGCAACACTTGGAAACAAGGGGGTACTTCCTTGGCATGCAAGCATCCTCATTTTGGGCATGGGATTTTGGCACCCAAGTTTGGTTGGGAAAGTTTTTTATTATATACTCTTTTTGTGTTGCAAGTTCATTCATTCTACTTTGGCAATTTTATAGGCTTATGTTGTTCTTCTTCAAAGGCTAAGAAACCATTGAAGGAGTGATCTTCCAAGCTGATAAACTAGGGAGATAAGGAATTTCAAGTAGTGTGTTTATAGGTATCTAGAGGCAATTTCATCCAGAGGTTGCAGTAGTGTTGAAAGGCTATAAAGTTTATTGTTTATTTTGTCAAATAGTTGGTTGGAGTTGAGTAGTTTAGTATGCTTAGTGCAAATTTTGGTTTTTAGTTTGTTTTTTTGTTATATGTAGAAAATTCATATATTTTAAAATCTTTTCTTTAATGTATTTTTCTGTTTAGAATTGATGTTTTAAGTTTGGGAGTTGAGTGGAGTTATTTGGGGTTTCAGCGGTGTGTTGACTTTTTCAAGTTAAGTCTTCTTTGGGGTTTGTACAAAAGATAATTATTGTTGTTGGCTGATGTTATCAACAAAAAATATAATTTTTTTCCATGATCATACTTGTAATGAAATATTCTATTTCATTTGTTAATGATTTACTCTCATTTTGGAATGATTTGGTGCAAATTCCTTCATACCCGATTTTCTCTTTGTGAAGTTTTTTCAAATTAAAGATTTTTTTGTTTGAGGGACATTATAGGAGCTTTGCAAAGAAACATCTATGAGACCAAAAAAATTCAAGAATCCAACAAGATCCATCATGCTATTAAAGAAATCCTCAGGACCTCTAAGCTTTTTAGACAGAAATAACAGAGAATTAAATCCCCACCAAGCATCCAAAAATCCCCAATGCAGATGCTAATTTGATTTTTCAAGGTATCCCATAAGGAAGCTCTACCAAGTCTAGAATTAGGAGCATAAATATTTATCAAGTTCCATTTTTGAGAGGTGATTAAATCTTCCATAGTAATCATCAAACTATTCCTACAGAAAAATCCTTTAGATCCCTTAAATCTGGAAGGCTTCCATAAAGTAGCAATACCCCCAAAAGCTCCTTTAGCATCACTAACAACATAATTTGCACTTGGAAAACTATTCTTGACAATATTGGAAAAGGTATCCTCCTTCATTTTAGTTTCTTGGATCAACAATATGTCAACTTTATAATCTACCAAGCAAGTCTTTAGCAGATGTTGCTTATAGGGACTATTAGGGCCCCTAATAATCCAGGAAATCATCTTCATGACAGAAAAAAACACAAAGAAAAACACCACCTTGATTTTGAAAGCAAGGGGAGTCTGCTTCCCCTCACCTATTCTTATTCTTAGGCCCTAAGAGAGAGTCAAGGGTATTTTTCCTCCTTGAAACATCTTTGACAATATCTTTATTCCTAGAATCCTTTTGAGAAGGTCTACCAACTTTATTTCCTCCCCATACATCAGGGTTCTTCTTCCTTTTATATTTACTATTAGCTTGAATTCAATCTTCATCAGCTATAGTATCATTTGAAGAAGAGAAAAACCCCAATAAGGCCATGGATTCCTTCAAAATTTTACCCTTGTTTTGTTTAACTTGGGAAACAAGTTATCTCCTCCATTTGACTGCTTCCTAGGAGTAGAAACAGGAGAGAAAGGTGATCAGGGGACAATTTTCAGTGAAAATTGAAGTGTTCCCAATGCTCCAGATTTTAGCTTCATCAGAAAAAGAACGACGTCCTGGTTCCAACGCAACTTGAACGGGTCGAAAAGGACTCTGTTTGTGCAAGTTACGGCCAGTCAAACTTCCAGTCAAACTGGCTTCAGGGGCGTCTAGAAAAAAATAATCATCTCAAAAATTGACAGAATCGGTGTCATCGCGAAGAGCTCGTTGAGATGATTCCGACGGCGTTCGTTTCGTCGAAATCCGACGTCGTATGCTCGAGTTACAGGCAGTCAAACTTCAGTCAACCAAAGGGTACAGAGGATGACATCATCATGTTGACGTGGCAGTCCGTACTGTACGGAATCAACGTGGACAAATTTGAGCGCAACACGTGGCAGGTGACTCAGACCATACGGACCAATCAACATGCGACACGTGTCCGTCCGTACATGTGACGTGGCTCTCCGTACTCCGACGTGGCAGCATACGTGGCAAATTCCGGCGAGTTAGAGTACGACACGTGGATGATGAGTCAACAGTTTCTGCGAATAGCAAGGAGACACGTGGCTCAAATTCAGCGTACGGAAGTCTTCGTCAGCAAACACGTCGGATGTTTCCAGCGAATAACTCCTTGACACGTGTCGTTGTTTGATGACTTCGTTTGGTTGTTATTTTGTTACAACAAAATGATTTGGGCAGATTCAACCACCGAACCTCCCGCGAACGAGCCCACCGGTCGACCATTAGACCACCGTGATCCACGCTAACCAATATGGGTGTGGCTTTGTTTTGTTATATGTCTGTTTGGATTTTGAGTGTAAAGCGAGGCCGGCGGGGTTGGAACCGCCGACCTCGCGGCTAACAAAAGCCATTGCCACCGTTGAACCACGCGATGGTTCTAAATATACATATGAGCTCAGTTTCTTTTGTTGTCACTCTATTGGCCGAGCCTTAACCAAAAGGCTTTTTAGGCCATAACAAACAAGATTTGCCTTCACAACTTGAAACAAGAAGATCATAGAGGATGAATCAGACAGGATACGGGCTGATGAAGGAAGATATGCATTTATTTTGTTGGTTAAGCCATATTAGGCAAACTTTTTGTATAAAAGGAGGGGTATAGGCCTTTGTTTTCCAAGTCCAGGTTGAGATAGCGGGAGAATGCTCGAGAGTCTTTGAAGACATTTCTGCATATCAGAGTACTGTCATGCTGCTGAATGCTTGAAGGAGATAGTCTTGAAGCCATTGTAATTGAATTCGGAGCTAATCGGATCCGTCCTCCATTGGAGAGGGACCCGGAGACGTAGTCCTTAGGGACGAACTCCGTTATCAACTTTGGTTTCGTCTCTCTATTCTTCTCTCTTTTCTTTCTCAGTTTATCTTGGCATTTATTTATTTATTGTTATGTTCATTATTTCATTTGAGCATTTAATTTGTAATCATTTAAGTTAAGCGTTGTAATAATTGATCTTTTAACGTTAAGCATTCTGTAAGCAATTAGGCCTAGATCCTAAATAGATCAAGTTGGTATCAGAGCTATGTATGTGGCTTGTATTGCAATTTGAATGCTAACGAGATCCAGGTTGCAACGAGGCAAAGGAGAACTCAAAGAATACAATCCAGAAATCGGAAGACGAAGAGTTAATCAACCGTCACAGATGGAAGAAAAAGAAGGTGGTCAAAGTTCAGAGCTTAGTGTCAAGGATTTCCAGAAGCTATTTCTTGACATGAAGGAAATGGTGGATGAACTTTATGCTGAAAAGAAGAAGCACGAAAAGGGAGGTTCTTCAAAGCACAAGAAGCAGGAAGATCAGAAAGACACAGAGGGGAAAGCTCCAAAAACTCCTTCTCCTCCATCTTCTCCCTCTTCTTCTTCTCCTCCTTCTTCTCCTCCTTCTTCTCCTCCTTCTCCTTCTCCTTCTTCTAATGTAAATCCATTTAAGAGCAAGTCTAAGCCTGTAATTAAGCTTGATGTAAAATTTGAGTTACCTAAATACTGTGGGGAGTTAAATGCTGAGAAGTTAGACGATTGGGTCCAACAAGTAGAAGTATACTGTAGGATACAAGGCCTAGTAGAAGATGCTTCTAGGATTCAATTAGCAACTCTCTGGTTGGGAGGTACAGCTCTCACCTGGTGGGAGAGTAAAACTCAGGAAGAAATTGCTCGCCATGGTCAAGTTAATATGTCTTGGATGGAGTTTGTTGTTGCCCTTAGGAAACAATTCTACCCTTTAGGTTACATGCAACAGTTAACCATGAATTGGCAAACCTTTAGACAAGGTAAGGGGCAGTCTGTCCAGGAGTATACTCATGAGTTTAGGAAACGGGCCATTGCTCTAAATGTTCCCTTGTATACCCAAGACACATTACTTAAGTATATTGGTGGTTTACATTCTTACCTTAGGCACACTATTTTGATGTTGAGTCCCAACAATCTAGAAGAGGTGTCTGTTCAAGCTACTCATTTAGAGTCTAGGGGTAAGAATAATTTTAGTGATAACTTTTCTAAGAAGCCATCTAAGTTCGAGGGTAAGTCTAAAGGGAAAGACAAAGACAAAGATAAAGGCAAAGGGAAGAAGACAGCTACAGCTCAGAAAGAGGGTGAGAAACCCACATGTTCCCATTGCAAGAAAGAGGGGCATGATGATTCAAGATGTTGGAAGCTTCATCCTGAGTTGAGTTTAAAAGATATGGAGGTAATAAAGTGCTTGGACTACTCATGTTGATTCAACAGATCTTGGTTCAACGGAGACGAAGCCAAAGATTGTTAAGTACCGAATCCAAGGTAAAGGGAAAGGTATATTCTCTCTATCCGATGCAATTTTTCTAATGCCGCCAAGTAAGTACAAGTAAAGAATCTTCTCCTAAGGTTGATAAGCAAAGAAATGAATTGTTTCATATTCGTGTTGTAACAAAACACACCAAGGTTGATACTCTGTTTGATACGGGTTCACAAGTCAACTTAATATCTGAAGAAGTTGTAAAGAAACTTAATTTGGCTACAACACCTCATCCAAAACCATATCCACTTGGATGGGTTTGCGATGATGCTCAACTACAAGTAACTAAACAATGTAAATTGAGATTTGCTATCACTGCAAACTTTGTAGATGAGGTAGAAGTAGATGTGGTCCCTTTGGATATTTGTGGGCTTGTGTTAGGAAGTCCTTATCTTTATGACAAAAAAGCAATCTTTTATAGGGGGGAGAATAAGTATCATCTTTTTAAAGATGGGGTAGAATACATTGTACGGGCACATAAGGTGAAGACTAATCTTACACTAGTTAATGCTGGTCAAATGAAGAGGTTGGTCAACTCAAGTAAAAACTTTGTACTAATGCTTGTAAAAGCCAAAGAAGATGATAAATCTGAGGCATTCAAAGGGTGTGACCCAAAACATAAAAATGAAATGGTCAAGGTTATTTCCGCTTATGATGACATGTTTCAGGAACCGAAGGGGTTGCCACCCAAGAGAGAGATACAGCATGAAATCCAGTTACAGCAGGATGTGCCACTTCCTAATATCGGCATGTACCGTTTATCAGTTATGTTGAATGAGGAAATTAAAAAGCAAGTTCAAGAGTTGGTGGAAAAGGGAGTTATTCGTCCTAGTACTTCTCCTTGTGGTTCTCCAATTGTCTTGGTTCCAAAGAAAGATGGAACTTGGAGGATGTGCATCAACTACCGCGCCTTGAACAAGATAACGGTAAAGAACAGGTATCCTCTTCCCAGAATAGATGATTTACTTGATCAGTTAAAACATGCAGTTTACTTTACTAAGTTAGATTTGAGAAGTGGTTATCATCAGATAAGAATTGCAGAAGATGATATCTGGAAGACTGCATTTAAGACAAAACAGGGACTGTTCGAGTGGTTGGTTATGCCTTTTGGGCTTTGTAACGCACTAGCTACTTTTATGAGAGTCATGAATGATGTCTTTCGTCCTTTTATTGATGATTTTGTCATAGTCTATCTAGATGATATCCTTGTATTCAGTCGAACTTGGGAAGATCATGTAAGTCATGTAAAGAAAGTCTTTGATGTATTGAGAAAAGAAAAATTGTATGTAAAGATGTCTAAATGTGAATTTGCTAAGACATCCTTAGTGTACTTAGGCTATGTCGTAGGGAGTAGTCAATTGAAAGTAGACCCTGCGAAGGTCGAAGCTATTGTAAAATGGCCTAAGCCAAGTACAGTTACAGAGGTCAGAAGTTTCCTAGGTGCAGTTCAGTACTGGAGAAAGTTTATTGCAAACTTCTCTTTTATAGCATCACCATTACATGCATTAACCAGTACAAAGGCAACTTTTCAGTGGGGAGGTCCGCAACAAAAGGCTTTCGACACTTTGAAGGGAAAGTTGAGCACCGCACTAGTTTTGGCCTTACCAGATCTACATCAACCATTTGAAATCGAGACAGATGCGAGTGGGTTTGCCATGGG
Organism: Sequoia sempervirens; assembly: GCA_007258455.2. NCBI lineage: Eukaryota > Viridiplantae > Streptophyta > Pinopsida > Cupressales > Cupressaceae > Sequoia > Sequoia sempervirens. The sequence goes on from VDFB02387120.1 coordinate 38,005, forward strand.
AGCAGTACTCATGCAAGGAGGTAAACCAGTTTGCTACCACTCTGAAACCTTTTCGGGAGCAGTAAGTAACTATCCCATGTATGATAAAGAACTTTATGCTTTAGTTCAGAGTGTTAAAAAATGGAAACATTACATAATGGGGAAAGAAACTGTAATCCACACTGATCACCAACCACTACAATATTTGCACTCACAAACTAAATTGCAACAAAGTAGGCACTTTCGGTGGATGGGTTTTCTACAACAGTTTCATTTGATAATTAAGTATAAGAAAGGTACCCATAACAAAGTAGCAGACATGCTCTCTAGACCTCCTATGATGAATGCTTTGATAATCCTTCAGAATAGTTCTATGGTTCATGAAAGTTTTCAGGAACAATATGCTAATGATGAGAACTTTAAGGATATCTATGCTGTTTTAATGAATGGTAAACATGTAGAAGAGAAAGACTATTATGTGCAGGATAAACTGTTATATCACTTGGGTAAATTATGTGTTCCTAAAGATGAACAAGCACAGGTGATTAGAGAAGCACATACCTCATTGATTGCAGGACACTTTGGGGGAAACAAAACATTGACTCAGCTGCAGAAATATTGTTATTGGCCTCGTATGCAAGAAACTGTAACTAAGTATATTAGAGGTTGTGTTATGTGTGCAACTAGTAAGCCTAGTAACAGGAAATTGGGTTTGTACACACCTCTACCTGTACCTTCTCGTCCATGGGAAAGTGTGTCAATGGACTTTGTAGGGGGGTTACCTATGTCTAGGAAGGGACATGATTATTTGTATGTAGTAGTTGATCGGTTCAGCAAAATGTGTATCTTAATGCCACAAAAGTAAGATGGATTTTTCTTTGGGAAAGATGATGTTGAAGATGGACACCATGATGCAGAGAAGGATTTGAAGTTCATCCAAAAAGTCCAAGCAATTCATCAGGCAGTGGAAGCACGGTTGGAACAGAGCCAAGCAAAATACAAGGTTCGCCATGACAAGCATCGCACTGATCATCATTTTCAGGTTGGAGACAGAGTTTGCTTACATATCAGTAAGGAAAGAATGCAAGGTGAAGGTAAAAAGCTTAAGCCAATTAGGTATGGTCCTTTTGAGATCCTTGAGAAGATTGGTACTAATGCCTTCCGCCTCAATCTTCCTCCATACATGCATATTTACTCGGTTGTCAATGTTGAGAATTTGAAACTGTATGAGCCTCCAATGATCCTAGATGAGGTCACGGACATTCAGGTTCCATCAGTTGATGACCTTTCACCAGAGTACATGTCAGAGTTGCCAGAAGATGTTATTCTCGACGGGAATGTCAGAACTTCACGAAGAGGAAATGTTGAGTACCTCAGAGTGGGCCTGAAGGGAATGCATCCAAGCAAAGCAAGATGGATGGAGATTGGTAAAGTGAGGGAACTTTACCCTCACTTACTTTCCAAGTAATCAAGCTTTCGGAGGTCCTAAAGCTCTCCAGTGGGGAGGCCTGATCCAGGGGACAATTTTTCAGTGAAAATTGAAGTGTTCCCAATACTCTAGATTTTAGCTTCATCAGAAAGAGAACGACATCCTGATTCCAACGCAACTTGAACGGGTCATGACTCCGCTTGCGTTGGCGGCTACCAAACTTCACCAACCGGCTTCGTGGGCTGCCCAAGAGAAGCGGAAAATAATCATCTCGTAAATTGACGAATTGCCACGCTTAAGAGCTCAAGAGACGATTCCGACGCTCGTTGCCAAAATCCGACGTAAATGATGCTCGAAGCTGGCTGCAAATAAACTTCCGGGCCAACCAAAGTGGGTACGAGGGATGACATCATCATGCTGACGCGGCGTCCGGTACCGCATCGGAATTAATGTGGGATGAATTCGGTTAAATACGTGGCAGGTGACTCGCATCGCACGACCAATCAACGCCACACGCACCGTCCGCACATGTGACGGGCTCCGCGACCGGACGCGGCGCATACGCGGCAAATTCTACGGTTAGAGTACCACACGCGGATGATGAGTCAAGAGTCGTACAATAGCAAAGGAGACACACATGACCAAATTCAGCCGCATGATGTTCTGACAAGACACACGCCGGATGTTTCCAGCCGTAATACCTCAATAATATGTCGTTTGATGACTTCGTTTGGTTGTTATTTTGTTACAACAAAATGATTTGGGCGGATTCGACCACTGAACCTCCCGCGAACGAGCCCACCGGTCGACCATTAGGCCACCGCGATTCACGCTAACCAATATGGGTGTGGCTTTGTTTTGTTATCTGTCTGTTTGGATTTTGAGTGTAAAGCGAGGCCGGCGGGGTTGGAACCGCCGACCCCGCGGCTAACAAAAGCCATTGCCACCGTTGAACCACGCGATGGTATGAGCTCAGTTTCTTTTGTTGTCACTCTATTGGCCGAGCCTTAACCAAAAGGCTTTTTAGGCCATAACAAACAAGATTTGCCTTCACAACTTGAAACAAGAAGATCATAGAGGATGAATCAGACAAGATACGGGCTGATGAAGGAAGATATGCATTTATTTTGTTGGTTAAGCCATATTAGGCAAACTTTTTGTATAAAAGGAGGGGTATAGGCCTTTGTTTTCCAAGCCCAGGTTGAGATAGCGGGAGAATGCTCGAGAGTCTTTGAAGACATTTCTGCATATCAGAGTACTGTCATGCTGCTGAATGCTTGAAGGAGATAGTCTTGAAGCCATTGTAATTGAATTTGGAGCTAATCGGATCGGTCCTCCATTGGAGAGGGACCCGGAGACGTAGTCCTTAGGGACGAACTCCGTTATCAACTTTGGTTTCGTCTCTCTATTCTTCTCTCTTTTCTTTCTTAGTTTATCTTGGCATTTATTTAATTATTTTATGTTCATTATTTCATTTGAGCATTTAATTTGTAATAATTTAAATTAAATGTTGTAATAATCGATCTTTTAACGTTACGCATTCTGTAAGCAATAAGTCCTAGATCCTAAATATAGGTCGAGGAAGGATTCCTCTTCCAACCCATCTAAGAGTTGATTTCTCCATCCTCAAGAATTTCTAATTTTTCCTCAATGTGGTGATTCCCTTTTTTTGTCAATTCTTTCCTTATTTTAGAATCTTGAAGATTATCCATATTAGGATCCTTGTTGTTACACTTACCACTTTCCTCTTTTGTAATGTCATTCATTCCTTGGGGTCCACCACATGGGCCTTTGGATTTAGTTCTTCAAAAAAAAAAAGTCCCTCCTCTTCAATAACAACATTAGCAATTGTCTCCTAACATTCTGAAACCTGCTGATTTCCTAACAAAGCCTCAGGAGAAGTATTTGCTTGTTGATTCTGAGAGTCATTCAAAGAAATAGTTTTATCTTTAGGCTTTGAAGCCTGGATAATATTTGGGCCCAGCTTCCCATTTTTATTATCAAAAACCTTCCTTAGACATGTTTCCTTGAAGTGACCAAACTTCCTACAAACTTGAAAAAATGCTTTCACATTTTCATATTCTATAAGTTGAATCTATTTCCCATATTTTGACTTCAAGGCAACAAAAGTAGGAAGAACATAATTGACCACCACATTAACACAAATCCCAACAAACACAAATTGGGACTTTTGTTGAGTAACTTTATCCACAACCAGCAAGTGGCCAAAGGAATTTGTAATACCTTGAAAAATACCATAGTTCTAGAATTCTAATGGGAGCCCAGGAAGGAAAATCTAGGTAGGAGCAACCATACCCAAATCCATAGAGGGGTTGAACCCTGGCTTCCATTTACAAAGCGAAAAAAAATCTTAAACCCATTATCAAATACCTAGGCCACCTTATGAGCACCTTAAAAAAATCCTCTTGCATCACAAAGCTAAAAAGGAAGAGACCTTTAGCCATACCTGCTCACTAATGCTAATGCTACCTATTAACTTCCAAATAGAATCAACCCACTTTCTTACTTGGTCAATATTTAGGTGGAATGCAAGAAACTTTCCAACCAAAGAGAGTTTGAGATTAGCTATCGCTTCATTCATTAGCTCCTCTGGAACCTCCACTTCCAGACCATCCACAGAATAAACGACATTCACAACTTTCTACTTAGCCATACTATGCGAACTACCACCAACTAATTTATCCACAGACGAGATCTTCTTTTGAGAAGAAGGAATCCAAGCCATAAGATGAAGACACGGGGGTCTTCCCAAGGGAACAAACAATAGCCCCAATAGAAGATGCAATGCTTCGAGAAATAGTACCAAAGCTAGGGACAATATTTTTGGATGAGGGAGCCCGTTGGGGCCCCCCACCTGACAGACCCATTAGAGAAACCCTCAAGAATATTCAGAAAAAATTGAAATTACAGATGTACACGCTAGTCACATAGACCTGTTTCATGAGTATTATTTCTTCACTATATGTTATATGTTAAATTAAAGTTGATATTATATTTCATAATCAATTGTTAATAAAAAATATTATATTACTTTAAAAAGAAATAAAAAAATGTGCTTTCCTTTGAATTTTCTATGCACACATCCTAAAGATGCAAGAACTATTATTATACACCAAGAAATGTGAAATATTTGAAAGAAAATGTTGATGGTTTGAAACCAATAAAATCATGTTTTTATGTTTTGAAGGGTGATGGGTCGATTTATGTTTTTTTGTGGGATTATCATGTTGTTAAGTAGTTTTTGGTACTCAATGTTAGGGAATACTATTGTAATGAGTATTGCTTAACTAGTAATTATAAATGTATTTGATAACAAATTAAAAGTCAATTTTTTGCTCGTGAAGAAATATTTTATTTTTTATAAAGTGAATTTGCAAATTTTATAACTATAATTATTTTTAAAAAATAAATGATTGTTAATTGATTTGGCTAGAAATTTTACCTCTTAAGGGTGATTAATACAAAACTACTCGACCATGGCACTAGTCATACTAGTGATTATAACAATGAGAAGAAATGAGGGTCATGGACATGAATTAGAATGCATCATTTATCACAAAAATCCAATCAATCCATTATAGACTCTTCTTCTACACCATCTCCTCTCAAAATTCCCAATCACTATTTTTCTTGCCAAAAACATGTTACTCTTACTGGATTTAAATATCGATGCAAAAATACTCTCTATGGTGAGCATTACTATGCTGAGAAATACAACTACACCTTTAATTTTAAGATTGTTGGTTGTGAGAAAATATCCAAGGCGAATATTTTTATCAAAGTTGCATAAATTGACAAAATCTAAAATGATTTATTGGTGTTATATGTTAAATTAAAAATTCACAATGCCCTTCTAAGCCTTTCCTAAATTTTGGCTAGTTGAATCGATACACCTCTTCAATGCATATATTATATTTTTTCTTTTTTGGTGAACAATAAAAAAACATATTTGTAATCTATTAATATTTCCAAGTTTTGAACCTTAGTTTTTTGGAATCTAAGCTATTAGTTTTTAGGCTTCCATTCTCTATTGTTAGCTTATTATTCTGATGATGCCTTAACAATACTTGATTATGGGTCTACGTGTGTTGTTTTTGTATGATTTTCCTTATATTCATAGTATCATGAAATGATTACCTTAGAAATGTAGGATTTCAAGCAATTGTTCTTGACTTTAGAGGTTATCGGCTTTTATCAATGTTTTCAAATAGAATATCTTATGGAAGACATTATTGGACTTCTTGAAATCTTTGATATTCAAAGTGAGCACCCAAAATTATGTTCAATATATTTATTTGTATAATCTATAACTTATATCCAAAATGTCTATTTTCTTGAGTTTTACTTGTATATGTTATCCCAAAGGATTTTTTAGCAAGGATTGCATATTATCTATATCTCAAGTCTTCCTAGAGAAATTGAAAGGCATTGGGTTACCTCATTCAATAGTGGGCCAAAATGTTTTTCATTTGGAAATGCTCCATTTTCATCTTATCAAAAACACATTGGATGAAGACAAAAAATTGACTACATTTGTTGAGGTAGCCATTGATAAATAAATAAATCCTGATGTGTATGAGTGAGCAACTAATTTGTAGCATAAGAAGGTGACAACTAATCATGATGCTCTAGTTGAGCTCGTAAACATTATTAGGGAGGTTTTTTAAGAGATATACATGTGGGCCAATGATGTGAATCTTATTACTTTTCTAATTGTTGGTGTAAATAATGACTTTGTCAAACTAGTTAGCTTTTAGCCTACCTAAGAGAGTCCTATTCACAATGCTTAACTCTCTTCTTAGGGACTTTTAGAGTTTTGTCTCACTTCATAGCACTGATACATGTGTCCTCATCACTTGAGATACCTATTGCATGAATATTTGAAACTTTCTCACACACCAAGTCAAGTGAGCTCACAAGTGTTCCATCTTTGGAGGGTTAATCAATTGTTTAGTCCTACCTTCCTACCTCATCTACCTTGCCTAGATATGCAAGGTTAGTCATTGTATATTTATACTCTTCGTATTATATGATATATATCCTATTGTGTTTATCATTTCACTTGTGGAAGGTTATCAATTCAAGTTCTATGATTGTGGCATT
>VDFB02387121.1:0-13957 GCA_007258455.2 Sequoia sempervirens
ATTGGCCCCGAACATCACACTAACTTACTAAAAATAGTAAGTATATAAAAATGGAGCTAGAAACCCATGGAGATGTTCACCTCGGAATATGCCAACGAACTGGAGAAGAAAACACAACAAACTACCATCTGGAGATCTCATTAACACCCATATAAGGCCCTCTAATCACCATTATTAGCCTACGAGGACCTGATGATAGGCTAATCTGCCAAACATTGACTCAGGCTAAAAAGGGGACATTACAGTCCGCCCTCCCCGAAATTGTTTGACCTCAAGCAATCTCAATTGAATGCCCTGGCCCGTCGCCTGAATGTCGAGATCCCAAATCAATCTATAGAATGCTCAACCATGCTCAATACCACTGTAGACAATTAACCCGATGCAGTGCAAACTACCAAACAAATGAATCCCTGGATCCCATAACCAGAATGGAAGTCTGCCATACACATCACCTGCTGACTTCCACTGCGCTACACTGATATAATCTTCACCATGTTGTAAGTGGTGAAGCAACTCATCAGGATCCAATCACACTGTCATACCAACCCTATCACCACCTGGATCCCAACACAACAGAACCTCACACCCATCAATAATGAGGAGATAATAGTTTCTCGAAGTGTCTGTATCACAACACCTCTCTCCATCCTCTACAAACCTCCTATGGATGTCATGAGTATTTTCCATAGGTGCCAAAAACAATGTCACAATTAAGGGTCTCTCATCTGGACACTTCATCAAAAGGCTTTGAATGTCCTCATTAGGCAAACTCCAAGTGCTTGTGTCATAGTTTGTTTCCATCTCCCAAGTATGCCCATTAATTGGCACAAATCTCATAAGTGAAACAGCTACATACTCCCCCAATGAGTCAACATGAGAGGATTGCATCCCATTGAGCATGTCATAAATGCTCATAAACCAATACAAATCTGCCTCACCCATGTTTCCATCCACAAGTATAGTCATGAAATTAGTGGCTGATCCCCTAATGTGTGATCAACTATTCCATCCAACATTAGGACTTGAGCCTTTAATGGGCTCTCAACTAGAAGCGTCTCATGAAACTCAAGATGCAAGTTATGTGTACCAATAGAATTTTATGAATCATACCTCTTCTCTTGTTCACACACAACCGCATATTCTTCTTGCATTTTTACCCCAAGAGGCTCATCCTTTGCATGCTCAACTTCTACACATTCTTCCCTTGGAAAAATTAGAGATCTAAGGTGTGACACAATGTAGGGTATAGACAATCAATGGAAAGTTGAATCAATCATATTTCAAAATGATCTTGTCAAATTGAAAAAGCACAAGTTGACTAGATCCAACCGCAAGAAATCAAGGTTGCAAAGTTACATATTAGCTATTGGATGTTCCAGATTATCTAATTTCTCTTTTTGGATCAAAAGGGGATTTATTGCCTTTTGTGGTTAGTGTGCTCCAAAGGAGTTTGTTTGTATGTGTGTCCTTTCTATTAGTGGTTTTTGTGGCTAGTGTGCTCCAAAGCTATATGTTTATGTGTGTGTCCTTTGAATAAGAACTTTAGTAACTTATATTTATAAGCTAAGTTCTGCAAAACTCACAAGACCCTATTGTACAACAAAGTCCTTTTAGGCCCAAACTTCTTTAGAGCAACATGATGATGAAACCCAAAATATTTTGGTGCAAAGCAGTAGGGGATGCAATCAATCAACATGTGATGAGTTCAAAGCTCCGCAAGATGCAAAACCTGGTAACACCAAAACCAATCCCAAAGAAATGGCCATCATGGAAATATTGAACACTGCTAGATAATTGGACTTATTTAAAAATGAAGATGCAAACATCCCCATAAACTAGGCACCAAAATGATATTGGATACACTTTTCCATCAGGCCATAAATGTGCCGAAATAATGACAACTTATCCAAGACTGTAGTCGATCGTAGTTAGTCATAGTCGGTCATAGTCAGTCAAAGTCAGTCATAGTCGGTCATAGTTGGTTATAATTAAATAAAACTATAGTCGCATTGCAAATATTTCATGTAATGAATATCACATGTTGTTCGGGTAATTAAGTCTCCATTAGTGGTAGATTGGTTGTTACAAAGCGTCACAACAGTTGGTTTCTCAACCACCGCCAGTGACTATATGTATCGGAGTCTGTTGTAATCTAGGTACCATTGTGATACAGTTGACATCTATGCTATTTTGATTGGTGACATTATACTTTGTACTTGCTATTGAGTAAATGAATAAATGCAATTCTTGTTATGTGCATCATGTATTCTGAATATTTTGTACTTGTCTATGTTTGTACTTGGCTATGTTCTATGAATCTTTGTTACTCTCGTAGTACGTCATACTTATCCCAATGAGTAAACATTTGGCGCCATTGCCTAAGTAAATTCGGCGATCACCCAAACGAGAGAATGGCGTCATGATGGGGCAACTGACCGAATAGTCAGTACAAGCAAACGAGGAACGTGAAGACGCTCTAACAGAAGACCTCTACAACCTATGGGAAATCTCGTTCAAGGACCACGTATGGAGGGAGGCTCTCAAGCGAGAGATCCCTCAGTCAGTCATTTGGGATAGACTGCACGTCAACCTAGAGGTCGACCATCTCCTCACCAGACTACCAAGGTTGTTGGTGCGCCACTACATTATCTTATAGGATCTTCAGGCTAAGAGGGATCAAGAACAAAGAAGGCAACAAATACTACAATGGTACGAGGAGAGAACCAAGCGGGAGGAGGAGGAATGGGATACAAGCCGAAGACGTACATCTGGCAACTAAGGCCCATACGATTGGCAATTAATGCCCATACGCCTCAACAAGGACAAAAACCAAGTATCGAGAGGGCAAAAAACTCCCAAGGAACAACTACAAAGATCACTAAGACTCAAGGAACAAGAGAACCAACACAAGAGATTAAAACAAATCGTTGAAGGAGTAGATGAAGACTTGAATGAATTAAACCAAAATATGGAAGTACGCCAAAACCCTAGTGAAAAAACTGACGAAGGGGACTTCAAAACACCATCACTAATAAATAAAGCAAAATATAAAATAAATCGAAATGAAAATGAAGTGACAAAAGAGCTTGAAAACAATATACGTCGTATCAGAGAACTATCCATATTGGACGACAAAGGGTTGAGGATTGGAAGATCTAAGCCTAAGACCCCAAGGCAGAGGGAGTACCGGAACGAACCCCAGGAGACTCGAGGTGTAGAGGACGCGGTAAAGACTCGTATGTGGCCGAGAGTGCAAGTGACGCACGGGGACGTTGTGGGAGAACCAGTCCAGTCAAGTCCAATGCACAAGGAGGGCACAGGGAAGGATGGTGACTTCGCCAGTTGAGAGGCAGAAGCTGCCCAAATTCACGGGGAACGAGTCAGAAGATCCAGTACAGCACTATAAGATGTGCAAGACAATATGGATAGAAAACAAACAAGACAATGAGGACTACTAGTTGAGAGCATTCCCAGCGACGCTGAGGGGCATAGCCATTCATTGGTACAATGAATTTGATGCAGCCTACAAAGTATCATGGCAAACATTGAAGAAGGCATTCCAAGACGAATTCAAACTCCTCGGGGACGACAGTGAAATCGCAACGGAAATCTACAATACGAAGCAAGGGAACCACGAGAACATACAAACCTATAACTATAGACTCAAAAAATTGTTGGAAAAACTAGAGACCCAGTCGGCCGACGAGCTAAAGAAGCGATGGTTCATCGAAGGGTTGCTCCTGTCGCTGAGGAAAAAAAAAGAAAGTCGTACCTTTGTTGTCGTACGTCGAAGCGTACAATCAGGCGATGGATATGGAGAGTGAAAACAAAACATCCTCTCGAGGGAAAAGGAAGACGGACAATAACGACAATGGGTCCAAGACCGTACAAGTACTAAGGACATGATGAGAATGATGAAAGAATTGAAGGCCGACAAGGAGAATATGAGGGAAGCCAGATAACTATGGTGTATGGATTGCAAGGGGGAAGGTCACACAAAGGAAAACTGCCCGAAGAAGTTGCTCTGTAATATCTGCCAAGTGATGGGACATTCCATCAAGGAATGCCCATACAACCTCAAAACAAGGAGTACGCTAGTGCTATTCACAGGGGAACAATCAACCCCACTGAATATACCACTAAATCCCTAGCACAATAGCAATGCACCCCCTGGAGGTTACTGAAGCAACATAAGTCCAAGAAGCAAAACACAATATGACAGCAAACGTCAACCCATGATACAATGTCAGAAGTGTAACGAATGGGGCCACTTTGCTAGGGAATGCAAGAATGGTCAAGGTTCGGGGGGAAGACTATGCAAGTGGTGGGGACTAGGTGATCATGAAGACAATGAATGCCCCAAGCAGAAAGGCATCCATATGTTAGATGTGGAGGAGCAAGAGGTACTGGCGATTACTACAGCACAAACGAAGAAAGTCGTCTACCCAAATTCAAGTACAAAAAAAAAAGAATGAAGGAAGCAAAAGCAGAAGTGGAACTAGCGATGACGAAGGAACACAAAACACCTCTGGAGAATCCAAACACCTCTTGGTGGTCGAAGGAGGAAAACAACATCGTACGACAGGTATTGCAAACCACAGTACCCATAAAGGTGACTGACCTTCTCCAGACTATGCCACAGTTGGGACTGGCGATCACGAACATAGTCACTGATGACCAACGTCAACGGAAGGAAGGCCGAAGGAAAGAATTGATAGTGGAACCACCACCATACGGAGAACAAACCATCGACCCAATGTTGTTGACAGCACACATCAAGAAGATGCCAGTGGTCATACAAATGGAGATCGGAGGGAAAATCTTGACAAACACTATCGTCGATGGAGGATCGAGAGTCAACGTACTACCCCAAGACACATGGAAGAGTCTCGAGAAGCCTACACTTTGGCCACTGACATTCCAATTAGTAGGTGCCGATCAGCACAACATCATGTCGTTGGGAACACTGGGCACAAAAAGTCCTGATTGGCACACAATAATTCCTATTGAACCTTTTCGTCATCCTACTACAAAAAAAAAACATACGACACACTGTTGGGACAAGGATGGTTGATTAGCACTAAGGCAGATCATAATTGGAAGAGGAACACACTCTAGATCGAGAGCAACGGGCGGAAGTACGTCATTGACTTGAAGAACCAAGCTGAGCGAAGAATTGGCTTCCTCTAGATCAAAATCTGACAAAAGAGAGTCAGATGTCGACGAAGGGAGGAAGGCTATGGAACCAAAGGTTGAAGGCATACTTGAACTCGAGAGTTGCTCGAAGGATGAGACAAGCTCCCTGAACAGTCTGTTTCATTGGAAAATGGAGGATTACAAGGTGTTCCACCCAAAGTGTAACATGCTACAGATTAAACAAAGAGGAAGTAGCAGAACTAATCGGTACGCAAGCTCACAAGTTGGAATGTGACAAAATAGTCAAAGCACGAGGTGAGAAAATTGTGTCGAAGTCAGGAAATGAGAAAAATGGAAAAATCAAAAAAATAATAAAAGAAAAGTTGAAGAGAGAGGAGAGAGAAAATGAAAAAATTAAAGTGGAGTCAAAAAGTGAAAGAATTAAGATAGAGGCAACAAATGAAAAACTGGAGAAAAAATGGAAAAAATGTCAAGGAAGAATTACAAAATTTTAAAAACGAAGAGAAAAAAAAGACGAGAAAAAAAAAGAGACAAAGAAGACAATAAGAGAAAGAAAAATTAAAAGTATCAAGGAGCCCGAAAGTATTCAAGCTAAAAACATTAAAGATGCGAATTATTTAAAAGGAGGTACGACCACATAAAGCAGTGATGAGAGAAAAAGCATTTTGGCGAGACTTATAAATCCGTACATCGTATGACAAAAACTGGCAACAGTTAAGCGAATTGATGAGAACACCAGAGGGAAAGACATACGACCAATGGAGGAGACCTCATACGCGGTACGGTAAAAGATCTCTGCGAGATAGGGATTGTTAGAAAGTTTGTACGAATTGCCAAGGCCAAGAATCCGTACAAGGGAGAGACTATACAAAGGGTTGTACGAATTGCCAATGTCAAGTTTGTACGATGAAGAACTAATTGCCGTACGGAAGGAATCGAGAGAAGTGAAGGTTGTACGAGGTATTGAGGCTACTGTGCATCAAGCACTTGAAGATATCGTACATCTTGAAGACAAAAAATCGTAAGGCATCTTGTAGAAAGAGGAACCGTACGACCAATTGCACCGCCAATTGCATCGCCAGTTGCACTACTAGTTGCATCGCAAGCCGCACCACAAGGCACACCACCAATGTTGGCACTGCCAGTTAACACACCGCTAGGGTTGGTGCCGCTAGTTGCATCAACGCCAGCCACATTGCCAGTTGACACACAGCCAAGGTTGGCACCGCCATTTGTATCGACGCCAAGCACACCACCAAGGTTGGCGCCACTAGTTGCATCGACGCTAGCCACACTACCAGGCACATCACCAAGGTTGGCACCGCCAACCACACTGCCAGACCAAGGTTGGCGTTGCCAGCCACACTGCCAGGCTTGGCACCGCCAGTTGCATCGGCGCTAGCCACGTTGCCAAGCACACCACCAGGGTTGGCACCGCCAACCACACTGCCAAGTACGCTAGTGTTGATACTGCCAACACCATCCAGTCAACCGTCAAGCACACTCCTAGCACCATTTGGTCGACCACCAGTCCGATTATTGAGCGCACTACTAGGACAACCGTTGGGCGCACCGCCAAGAGGACTATTGGGCGCACCGCTAGGAGGACCGTTGGGCGCACCACCAGGAGGACTATTGGGCACACCGCCAGGAGGACCGTCGAATGCACCACCAAGAGGATTGTCGAACGCACCGCCAAGACAACTGTCGGGCGCACCGACAAGATGATCGTCAAGTGCACCGCCAGTACAACCATCAGGTACACTAATATGACCATCAGGCGCACCGCTAGGAGGACTGTCGAGTGCACCACCAGGAGAATCGTTGGGCACACTGTCTGGATTGTTGAACACACTGCCAAGACTTACACCATCAGTGCCAGTTACACCATTGGTACCAGTTACACCATCAATGGGAGTTATACCATCTCTGCAGTCACAGCATCAACGTTAATCACACCATCAGTGCTAGTCAAAGCATCGATGCTAGTCACTCCATCGGTGCCAGTCACACCATCGATGCCAATCACACCATCGGTGCCACTCACAATAACAACATCAGCATCAGTTGCACCAGCGGTGGAGTCGATGGCCAGAGGGTTTGTCCACAAGATCGGTCGAGCTGCTAGTCTCATTGGCTAGACCGCTAACACCATCAACGGGACCACCAAGAACACCAAGAGTAGTCAGAGAGAGTGGTCTTGAGCAGACAACTGCTGAGAGGAGAGAGTGTTGGCGAAGCCAGATGTGTAGTTGGGTGAGAAGAAGAGACTACCAGCTGAGCAAGACACACAGTTGGCTAAGGCAGAGAGACTCCTAGATGAGAGGGAGGGCAAACTATAGGCGAAGGATAAGGCGTTGGAGGGAAGGAGTCAGGAGCTCGAGAAGGTGAAGACCAAACTGGCCGAGGCGGTTAAGATGGTGAAGCTCGCACGTGAGAGGCAACTGGCTACAAATCAAAAGCTTCAACACCTCCAACAACAACAGTCAACCACGACAACCCCTACATCATCCGTACTCCCAGGGGCGCCTTCTCACCCTCCGTCTTCTAGATTTCCCTTTCTATAATTTTGTTTTTGTTTTCGTCTTCTGGAAGACGACTACTTTTGTGGGGGGGATGATGTAGTTGATCGTAGTCCGTCATAGTCAATCATATAGTCGATCATAGTTGGTCATAGTCGACCGTAGCCGGTCGTAGTCGGTTATAATTAAAAAAAAACTATAGTCACATGGCAAATATTTCATGCAATGAATGTCACATGTTTAGGTAATTAAGTCCCGATTAGTGGTAGATTGGTTGTTACAAAGCGTCACGACAGTTGGTTTCTCAACCACCGCCTATGACTAGATGTACTAGATTCTGTTGTAATCGGGATACCATTGTGATACTGTTGACATCTATGCTATTACGATTGGTGACATTATACTTTGTACTTGCTATTGAGTAAATGAATAAATGCAATTATGTTATGTGCAACACGTGTTCTTGAATATTCCGTACTTGTCTATGTTCATACTTGGCTATGTTCTGTGAATCTCCATTTACTCTCGTAGTACATCATACTTATCCCAGTGAGTAAACAAAGACCATCCCAAATTCGACAAAATAATAACCTTGGCACAATAATATTTAAGTCCACATGCCCCCCATGGTGCTCCCAAACTCAGAACATGTGACAAACCTGAATGCAAAGACTCAAATGAGCCAAATTCAAATTCACTTCACATCTGATTTCTCTAGGAAAACATGAAAATGCCTAAGGCAATGGATTCTTTTGTGTGTTACTTGGAATGACTAATCTAATCTTCAAAGCTTGAACATGGGTTGTGAGGGCAACATAGAGACCCTAACAAACTAGCTCACCCAACAAGGCCTTGGGGAATCACAAGTTAAAACAATGATCAAAATTGGAGATGCAAGGTGATGACTTACGAATAGAAAAATATAGGATGGTATTTTTACAAAGGGAAAAGTTCCATAAGAATGGAAACCAAATAAAACAAGAAACCAAGATTCAAGGCAAATAAACTACAATTTAATCAAGGGCAGCAAAATGGCCCAACAAGGTTGATCCCAATGTTTGATGAAGAGGCCTAATTTGTTCAAAAGCCAAGGTCCTACTTAAAATATTCTAATTTTCCTATTCAGAGTAAAAAATTGTGAGAAAATAGCCTTTGGGCATAATCAATGTCTCCACTTTACCGATAGCCATGTTTTCCAAAGTAGAGAATATTTGATTTGTTTGGGAGACCAAAAAAAATTAGAAATCCAAAAGTTCTTAAACAATTCAGTCAGATTTCTCTAGGTATTGAAAAATCTAAATTCTGAACTGAATCAAACAAATCTGACCAGTCCAAAAAAGGTTTGTATCAGACCAGATTTAAACCAAACCCAACATTATCTGGTAACCATGCCCATAGGCCTCCAATGTTCCTAGATCCATGCTTTGAGAATATTGAATCCTAGGAGAGAACCCCTAAAACAGCAGATAAATGCTCTTACCTTGAGTAGCTAGGGTCTAATCATTTCTTCCATTGTGAAGCTAATTTTTGGTGGCTACTCCATTATAATGAAGCAACCATTTTCTTTTCTTTTTTTGCAGGAAGCCAGATCTGTATTTGGACCTTTTGCATGGTGTGGGAGAAAGTCTCTAACCTCCTGGCTGAAATGTTTCACAATGCATGGGATTATCACATTTTTATATGATCGATGGGAGCAAGAGTCTTGCTCAATGGAAGAGTCCATCAACTCCTCCCTTTGGGTATAGTATTAAACACTCAGATGATGGCAAGGGTGACAAAGGATGGTTGTAGATGATGAAGATGTTGCAGGCTTGTTGGGCTGTAATTTGGCAGAGATAAGATTCTAGAAGACAGTCAGCAAATCCTTACATGAATTGTAGCATTATAAAAACAGTGTCTGGCATAAATTCAATTTGCAACTCACACATAATCAGGTCTATTGTCACCCATTCCTAGTCATGTTCAAGTTTTCCTTCAGAAATAGAATATAGTTAAATAATCAGTTTAAAATCAATGGAGTCTAATTTCCACTTTCCATTTACCAGCCTAAACACTAGTTCTATATAGAGACTAGCTTAGTAAGAAAAAAAGTGCTTAGTGCAAATGAGAAATCAAAATATCATATCACAGATATGCAAGAAAATTTTACAAATACCTGAAAAAACAATGAATTGCTTCTTCAATCTGTTTGTCTTTTAAATTGTCTTTAAGTCTTAAGCGAGCACGAGCAAGAAGACAAAAACCCAAGAGATGAAGGCGTGCACACCACTCCCCATTCAAGCTCTCAGTATTTCTTGAAAGCTTTTGCAGATCTGAATGTTCATCAACAGTAACAAAGAGGTTCTGCATGTTTGAAAGCAAGAGACCCCCCTAAATCACAAGTGCAGCAAAAAGTGAAAAAGAGCAAATGGTACATTATATACACACCTCAAGAACACCATATTGACCATGTTGAAGTAGTATTGCTGAAAGAGCAATGATACGAATAGAAAGGCTTTCTAACTGACTGCCATTTTCACTCCAAAAAATCCAACTTGTAAATTTCCACACATTACTAAGCAATTCATTGGGACTTTGCAAGGTGCTCATCCATGATGCACGATCCTTTGAGGAAGGATACCCAAAAATGAGTATGCTAGTGAGGGTGAGATCACCTGTGCCAAGCATTCCTTCCCAGGTTCTGTTTTCATTTTTTCCATCACCTACTAAAATAGCAATTTAAGTAAAGCATTAAAATGGGATTGTTTTCATTAGATTTTCAAACTCAGAATTTACAGACAAGGTGTAAGAAAAATTAGAAAATGAGAAAAGCGAAAAGCTACGATAAGGAAAAAAATAGTGAATTTAGAACTTTTAAGTGAAGACAGAAGTTCACCCAGGCATATTGAACATCAAAATCAAGCAAACAAACCACTGTCATGATAGTTTGAACTTTGAACTTTTATCTATGAGTTTATGACTACTGAACAGAGAATTTACTGAAAAGGAAACACTAAATTAAGGCTACTGAGATAGAAAATTTCAATTATTAAAACAGCTCCAAAACAGGATATTCCAGTCACATATTAAAATTTGGAAGAAATGTTAAAGCATACATTGGTCGTATTGGATACAGATTTCCTACAAGAAACAGAACAAAATTTCACATTTTATCTCTGCTTTGAAATATTTTTTTACTCTTTATGGGAAAACCTTGACCTCTTATTTGCTCTATCTTGGCTAGTTCCCCTTTTCAGTTACATTGACCCCCTTTCAGTCATTCATCAACATTATAATAATTTATCTCTCCATTTTTATAAAGCTTCCACCACTATGGTCAAAATGCTTCCCAACCATAAGAAGAGATGGTATAACTTTTGAAATGGGCCCAAGAGTGATGTTTGCATTACAAACAAATTTCACATTCTGACAGTCCTTATGAATCTTTCTAAAATGAGACTCTTCAGAATTTCAAACCACGAACACCTTCAATCAATATAACAAAAATTCATAAACTGAAAGTCAAATAAAACAACTTAACTAGCTTCACAAATTTAATATTCAGTCCATGTATTGAACTAATTTATTGAAAAACCATCCACTTGATATAAGTATACTATAGAGCATAGTTGCACGGAGACTCATCTCCAACCCCTGCGATGCGTCTCGGATACCGGTACCCACTTCCCTGTACCAGAAACTCGTCGGAGACGTCTCCTCAATTTTTCATTTAAAAAAACATAAAAATCCTACATTTCAGCAAGTTTCTGTATGAAAAGAAAAAAATGACTCAACATTTCTAAATTTTAATGTGTAATATCAAATATGTAGTACGAACTCTTCGACTCTTTGACATTTGTGTGTTTAAACTTTAAATTCTAAGTTATTGGGTTCGCCCCTAGGAAGCCCGGGTACGATACGGGTTCGGTTCAGGTTCGAAATTCGGGTCCAGTTCGATCAAATTCACTATGGGTTCAAAAAATTGACTGTGGGTTCGACCAGGGTTCAAAACCCTGACTGTGGGTTCAACCAGGGTCCATTTTCTTCGAACCCGGGTAGAATTTGTGCCCAGGCAGACTTTTTCAACGTTTTTTTGCAATTTTTAATTAATTTTTTGACCTTTTGTTGACTTTTAAAGACTATTTTTTTTCCCTCTAACCCTAATATTTGCCTCTTAACACATGAAATAGATATGTGTTGTCTTCGTGTGCAGCTATGTTGAGATAAATTTCAATTGAATACCATTAATATTTCATTTTTATAGCTGCGTGAATTGTGGTTAGACTTAGACCAAAGTAAATCAATTTCTTGCATTTATTTAGTTCACAAGTATTTTGTCAAACATTTGTCAAAAATACAAAAAAATCAGTTAGGGATATTTTATTGGTATCTAAGCTAGTTTTCCTACTAGCCTGTTGGGTCTCTAACAGATTGATGTAGAAATACACTCCATATGCATCCAAGTGATAGAATAAACAAGTGCTATCAGATAGAACTCAAAAGGCCACAATTTCAATGTTTGGAAAATACAGAAGGATTTTCATTTGCAGATTTGGAAGTAGAAGAAATTATGGCAAACAAAGATAAAGAAATTCACATGAGGACATTAATATAGAGCAGCAACTAAATGCACTTATACAGGGACAGCAGCAGTTGACCAAGTTATTGACACAAATGTTGAAAATATGAACAGTGATGCAATTAACTCTGCAAACAACAACAATAATAATAATACTAGAACAATAATAGGATTAGTAACTAGACCCCTGATGCCTAAATTTTGGATAGAGCAGAAGACCTAGATGGTCAGAGGGACAGAAGAATGTAGTACAGAGCTATTTGCACTACCTAAATAAGTATAGATCTCTTAGGAATAATCTCATGAAACAATGTCTCTTACCAATTTTTGCCAATTGAAGCTAAGAAACAGACCCAAGAAAGAGAGGAACGTAATGTCCCAATTTTGCGAGCATCGAGTTCGGTGGATTTAGCCTATTATGCGACCCTCGTAGGCTGATAGGATGGATAGAGGGTCTTGATGGAGCTTGGCTTGCTTCGGTTGTCGATTGTTATCATTGGCTTTCGTTGGGCTCGTTCGGACCTATTTGCTCGTTGCTATTTTTAGCGTTTTGCACTCAGTGAGTCACGTGCAGAATCACTTCCTTCTTCGTTAGCTTCAGACGGTTCGTGCATTGGGCATATATTGAGAGAGATATTAATATTTAATTGATTTAATTAAATATTAATTATTTGGAGCTTATGTTATAAAGTTATAATATTTTATTATAACTTAAGTGATTTTTGCTAAAGGGGTCGCCCATCATTGAAGGGGCCACTTTTAATTATATTTTATAATTAAAAGTGCTTTCGAAAACTATTGAAAAATTAAAAAGAAAAGTTCGAATTTATTTAAATGAAACCTAATTGAGAAAATTCGAACTCTTGAGGAGATATAAGGGTTTCATTGGGATTTGAGCTCATTATGTTGCTTATTGGATTTTTGAACAAGTCTTCTTCCGGAGAACGAAGCCTAGGGTTTCTGTTGTCTACAGGCATTGGAGAACGAGCCATCTTTAGTGTTGCAGTTCAAAGGCTGTGAAATATCAGCTGATCTATTGCATTCAGAGGGATATCTTCATTCAAAAGCTATCACAGAACGTTCACAGAGTTTTCATCTTCAGAGTTTTTATTTGGGTTTCAGCCAGAAAGAGTTCTTCATTTCCAGGCGCCATTTTCCCAGATCTGGACACATCTTTCAAGGGTTTTACAATCTGCTGCAAATAACAGGTTTTTACATCAATAATATTGTTGCTTTTTAAGTTGCATGTCACCAGATCTAGTTGTAATCAATTCTGAAGATCAATAAATAGTTTGCCATCAATAGATTCAATAGATTCTATCATTTCCGATGTTGCATTATTTTATATAAATTTATTCAGCATTTTATTTCAAAAAACGCACTTCAATGGTTTATGCAATAAACACGTTCAAAAAAACAATCAAAACAAGCGATTAGAGATAAGCGAGCTTGGGGACTCTGATGAGTATCGAGCGATTACGCCCGGCTTGTTGGGTTATTCAAGTTTGAGCTTATTTGAAAGTTGTACGAATAGGGTTTGGAAGTTTTCAGGGTTATATTAGGTGATTTTGGGAAATATATATATATATAATTTGAAGAAACCGACTGAGGGTTTGAAGCCGGATTGCATTTTCAGAACTAGAAGTCATAATTGCTTGGAATTTGTTTTTAGTAGGAGGACGTCTCTGGTAGAAGAGACAAATACAGAGACAAAGTCATT
>VDFB02387122.1:0-23299 GCA_007258455.2 Sequoia sempervirens
TTTGCTTCCAATTTGACGTCTAGTTTTGCTTCCAGGTTTGCCTCCATGTTTGCTTCCAATTTTGCTTTCGGTTTTCCTTCTAGTTTTGCTTCCAGTTTTGCTTCTAGTTTTTCTTCCAAGTTTGCTTCCAGTTTTGCTTCCGGTTTTGCTTCTAGTTTTGCTTCCAAGTTTGTTTCTGATTTTGCTTCCAGTTTTGCTTTCAATTTTGCTTATGATTTTGCTTCTAGGTTTGCTTTTGGTTTTGCTTTCGGTTTTGCTTCCAGGTTTGCTTCTGGTTTTGCTTCCAATTTTGCTTCTAGTTTTGTTTCTAGTTTTGCTTCCAAATTTGCTTCTAGTTTTGCTTCCAGTTTTGCTTCCAAATTTGCTTATAGTTTTGCTTTCAGTTTTGCTTCCAATTTTGCTTCCAAGATTGCTTCTGGTTTTCTTCTAGTTTGGCTTCCATTGTTGCTTCCTTTTTTGGTTCTAAAAATGCTTCTTGTTTTGCTTCCATTTATTAATTTAATATGTTTTATTTCAATTTAATTAGTTAAATATATCGTGCCTCTTAAATAAATCATATGATTATAGAGTAAGTAATTTAATTATTTAACTCATATGATTAAATAACAATATAATTATTGTAACATGATCATCATCTATAATTAAAACAAGTGAGTCAAATATCTATAATTTAATTGAATTTGACAGCATCCATCCTGAGCAGTAAATTAAAATAATCATACTTAATAAATATCCATCCAAAAATTATCGACCACTTTTAATATATATAAATTGACAAGTCAATACTGATAATATCATCATCATATATAACTAAAACAAGTGAAAGTCAAATATGTCAGTACATCAAAAACATGTCAAAATGATACATGTCCAACAATCGACATAAGTGAAAATGATACATGTACAAATGATATAAATAAAATTGATAAATTATGTAACTCAAATTGATACAAGTTAAGATGATACATGTCCAAATGATATAGTGAAAATGATACATTTCAATATGATACAACTCAACAATATAGTACTGTAGGCTGTGAAAATGATGCATATGATAGTAACCATGAAAAGAGTCATCATAACGATATATCATCAATGATCCATGATGTAGTCTATATGATCATGAATGTCACTTGTTACTATCACCAACTGTCTCGTCGTCGTCGTCGTCATCGTCATCATCATCATCATCATCATCATTGTCATTGGCCTCGGTGTCTTCCATATCTGCATCATCATCATCCTCTGCCATGTGATCTGTACCGGCATAACCAATATTTTGTGGATCTATATCATATTGAGGATCATCTTGATCTTCTGGAAGACCTATGTTCTGCAAAAAAACATTTAAAATGAAAACTTATTATTTATTTCATGTAATAATTTATTTTTTTGTTATATATCTAATATTACAACATATGAGATGAAACCATAATCATATTACATCATATCAAATTGCACATACCATAATAAAATTTCAAAAAAGTTACAGCTAATATTGGTGAGTCAGGAGAAACTTCAGCTTTCAAAAACAAAGCCAATTAGACTGGCAAACTTGTGGATCAGGCCAACATTTGGTGGAAGAGGAAGAAATATGACTGGAACTCTGGAGGCCCACCATAATGGATTTCAGTAATATTCAACCATGAGAGCAGAAGAGAGAGTTGATATCATGTATCAAAACATTAAGCATGCATTCTTCCAGCTAGTGGAGAAGGAGATGATTACTTTGCTTCATTTTCATTTGCATAACCATATCACGGCATGGGAACCAAGAAGACCAAGGATGTCCAGTTTTATGTGGAGGTAATGGATGTGGTCCAAACTTTTAGAGGGACAAGAAGGTCAATGTATGATCCTAATGAAATTGAGGAAGAACAACAAGAGAGGGACAAGAAAAATAAAATCAATGCAAAGTTTCAAGGATTTGTCAAGTGAGTAAGAGAGCTATGGGAGCAGCCTCATCTAAAATATTTTGAACTAGAGTTTGATATACCATTTAGAGAGCTTGGTTTTCATGGAGTTCCTTTCAAAGCCTCTACTTTTATTGTTCCTATGGTAAACTGTTTGGTAGAGTTGGTGGAATTACCTTTCTTAGTAATCCCTATTAGTGAGATTGAGATTGTTAACCTTGAGAGAGTAGGACTTGGGAAAAGGCATTTGATATGGCTATTGTTTTCAAAGACTTCAAGGGATGTACCGCATTGACGCCATTCCCTCAATCTTCACTTGATGGCATCAAGGAATGGTCAACTCCATGGATATAAAGTATTATGAAAGCGAATGAACTTGAACTGGTGGCCAATTTTGAAGAGTATTACCGATGATCAAGATAAATTTATTGAAGATGGTGGTTGGGAATTTTGAATATGGAAGCTAGTGATTCGATTTTGATAATTCAAGAGTCGGACCAAGGATATGAACCCTTTGATGTAGAAGAGGAATCAAAATCAAATTTCATGTAGCCACCATCAAAGTGTTACAAGCCAACAAGATGGAGGAAATTCTTATATAAGGATAATTTTCAATGTTGCGGATTGAATTTAATGCCAACTACAATGGCAACATTGAAATTCAACAGTATTTATGTTAAGGAAATTTCCTTTAGATGCAAGGATTCAAAGAACATCAACCACATGTGGTACAAATGATTAAATCCCATAGACGATCTATAGCAATGAAAGAGTCTAAAAAGGCAGACAGAGCTACACTAGTGACTTAGGAGAAACTTCACTTTCAAAACAAAGCCAATTAGGTTGGCGACGGTGGATCGGCCAACATTTGGTGGAAGAGGATGAAAGATGGCCCGGAACTCTAGAGGCCCACCATAATGGATTTTGGTATTCAACCATGAGTAGTAGAGAGCTAATATCATGTCTCAAAACATTAAGCATGCATTCTTCTAGCCACGAAGAAGGAGATGATTACTTTGCTTCATTTTCATTTGCATAACCATATCATGGTGTGGGAACCAAGAAGACCAAGGATGTCCAGTTTTATGTGGAGGTAATGGATGTGGTCAAACTTTAGGAGGGGAGATCTTGATGTCTACCAAGAGGCATAAAGTCAGATGAATTAAGTTCACCTACATGTCTGCCAAAGTTTACTTCCAATTTTTATGACTATTTTTCTTGACTGTCAGAGTTTACTTACAAATTTGAAATTTCTTTCTGGTCATTTTGATGAGGATATATTCAGCCAATGTGTAAGCACCTTTTGTTTGTATCACAACCATAGTAACGAGACTCAAAATCACCTCAGACTCGGCTAGGGTGACTCAAATCTGGGACTCGACGCAGACTCAACAAAATGAAAAAACCCTAGAAATTTAAAGATTTTTAAGGATTTAAAACTTGTTTCATGCACCCTTTATTAAATAGACCTTAAATACACAATAATATCATTAAATAGAAGAAAATTTGATCACATACACAAGTATACATCGATCACTTAAGTATAAACGCAAATTTTAGCTGAAGGAAATACACATACACAAGTATACTACTATTGTGCCCTTAATAAATTTTTACCTGGCTACAATGTCATTTGAGTAGTCTTAGTCTTATGCTCCAAATTCATTAAAGAAATGTGGAAGTGTTAAGCTCCAAACTAATAATACTAAGTATATCTATAACTATAAATTGTCTCTATCACATTCACAATAGAAAGGAACTTGTTGGAAGTAGTATGCTCTAAATTGCCAATACTTAGTGAATCTAGATCCATAGTTAGTAATGTCCAAACAAAACTTGTCCCAACAACCATAGGGAAATGGGAAAATTTAATGGGTAATAATCAATGGGCTACACAAGAGGATGTCATATTGTCAGTTGATTACCTAAGCCTTCCCCCATGCCCATTTCCCTATGGCTGCTAGGACAAGTTTTGTTTGGAAATTACTAACTATGGATCTAGATTCACTAAGTATTGGCAATTTAGAGCATACTACTTCCAACAAGTTCCTTTCCATTTTGACACACTATTAATGTGATAAAGACAATTTATAGATATAAATATTAAATAATGTTGCAACTTGCAATAAGCCAATAACACATAAAAAATTAACATTCAAAGTTTAAACTTTATAATTAAATTATTAAACTAAAAAACTGGGTTAGCTTTTAGTTAGCTTTTTTGGATAGCTCTATTGGGTGTTGAGGACATTCCATTTATCTTTTGAATGTTAAGAAGTTAGAGTTTCAAGGATTTTTCAAGTAAGAGAACTATAGGAGCAGCCTCATCTAAAAGATTTTGAACTAGAGTTTGATATACCATTTAGAGAGCTTGGTTTTCATGGATATAAAGTATTATGAAAGCAGATTGAACTTGAACTGGCGGCCAATTTTGAAGACTATTACTAATGATCCAAATAAATTTATTGAAAACTATTACTTTTAAACTAATTAATATGTAATCATTTACTTTTTCCAAGGAGATAAAAAAAAATCATTTAACATATTAAATATACTTACAAATTATTGAAGGAATGTTTTTTGAAATTATCAAAGAATTAGCTCTTTTTGCTAGTGTTGGACATACGTTCATCATTAATGTTGATAGCTAGACATTTGCTATGTAATGAAATTTTTTCTTGCATTTCATTCGATGCTTCTTGGTTTGTGGGACGACGGTGTGAAGTAGTTTGGTGGCTAAACTAGAGAAGAAATGGAGGCCAACTTCACTCTGAAAGCGAGGAGGTAATTGGATCCTTTCGATGGCAAAGTGATGGTGAAGAGATTGTGTGGCTTGTTCCTGTACAAGGATGTGAAGGTGGCACAATCTATGCAAATAATTTTGGGTGATGGCTTCGAAGATTTGAAGCACAAATATCAAACTAATATGGATATATACTCTCTGATCATGGTGTGGGGACTGTACTTAGGAGAGTCAGTGGAGGTTTTAAGGAAAGTGATGAAAGTGTTGGTGCATAGGGATTTCAAAATGAACATGGAGAGCATCTTGGAAAGGGCTATACCAGGAAAAGGCTTTGTGAGCGAAGGCATGGAAGGTGTGGACCCAAAAGTAGCAGAGATAAATCGCCCTTTCATTAGGTGGCCAGAAGGAAGAACCAAAGCCGTGTGGAGAGAGGGTGTGGAATGAGGGTGGAAAGCTTTGAAATTGTGCATCAAATTAATGGAGACTAAGGAGATAATAGCGGGACTCAAAGCCATCACCAAAGAGGAGTTGTGTGAGAAGAAGGGTTTGTGTATGAGAAAGAAGGTGAAGCCACTTGCGAAAATGTGCCCATTGCATCTGGGCAGTGCTTCTGGAACTTTCGCATAAACTAGTTTACTATGTTTAAGCTAGATATTGATGTATAAGCTTAAGGGGTTAAGCCCTATTTTTGGTTTCGATACTGTAAATAGTTGGTGTTTGGGTAGTAGTTTAGTTGGATAGTTTTCAGGTGGTTGTGGTAGGGCTTTTTGATCAGTAGGTTTTTATTCTGTTTTAACAGACATGATGTGATGGTGCTAGAAGAACTTTTTATTTGGAGCTTTGTATATTTTGATTTATCTTAAATAAAATAAAAATATTATCACCAATCGAAGAAAATAATAATTTAAATATCGTTTAATAAATTTGATATAATCTTATGAGAAAATTCAAATACTTGCGTACTCTCCTCATTGGACTTCCTTTGTGCATCCTAGCTTCGTGCTCTCTTCAGTTGCTTTTAGCGCCCTACTCTCTTCCTTCACACAACGTTTTTCCCTTTTTTGTCGTCTGATTTCTTCCTTAACGCCAACTTTAGCGCCGACTTTTGGCTGTTAATGTAATCAGTTTGGGGTGCCTAAGGCGGTGCCAAGTGCACCTAATTGAGCACCTATCATTGTACGTTTTTCCTAGTCTAGCCTTGTGACTCAAAGTTCTCATCCTCAATTCGATTACACTGACCAAACAATGCAAATATTTCTCGACATCACTAGCTAGCTACACTTGTATAAAATCATAAAACATTCTTTATTTTCTATCAAGTAGTTATTTTGATAATTCATGTGAAATCAATTATATTATTTTGCAATGAACAAAAATCAACATGAATTATAAAATGTGGATAAGGATACAATGTTCTTTCACCATTTACTCACAAAAAAATGCATGGGTAACGACACAAAAATATGAATGCTTACAAATGCAAGTAAATGAATGTAAACTAATTATTATCAAATTTTCACTACAACTCAATTTGATGGCGCTGTTTTGTTCAAAGTTTTATTTTAAGGTGAAAATTCAAAATTAACCTTTGCAGATGTTTAATCATTGCAAGTGTTTAAAATATTTTGGAGTTCCAAGATGCAATGTGTTTAAGTTGTCTGATTCAATTACATCATTAAAGAATTGCATAAAAGAAAATAGATGCTTTCATTCTGTATTCAGTTGCAGTGTTCAAACAAGTGATTTACATTATTTTACGTGAAAGGAAAAGATATAGAATTGAACAAGTGATTTACAAATTTTGAATTTGTATTCATTGGGTAATGGAAAATCAAAATGTTGCCCTGACCAAACTCCTACCTTATTTTTGTGACCACCACTGTCCCGTGGCTCCTTCATCAACTCGGTGCGGTAGAGCAGTGAAAGCTTTTGTGGCGGCACGCGAGTCTTCCTTTTGTTCCTGGCAGTGGTGCAGTGACTCCTGCAAGTCTTCTACCATTGGCTTGCGGTAGTGCGGTGACCACCGTTGTCCCATGGCTCCTTCATCAGCTAGGTGCGATAGAGCGGTTTTTACTGCAATCCCGCAAGTTGCTTCTTCCTTCTCGACGGTAGTGCGGTGAAAGCTTATGTGACAACATTTTTATTCACAAAGGAGGCCATGGAGAGAGGACGTGGACGACGTAAAAATACTAAATTGCTAAGAGGAAAGTGGGTGGAAATAGATGAGACAACATTGATTAAGAACTAAATTTATTTTGATTTTTTTTGTGAGAGAAAAAATTACTAATGACCTTTTCATAAATGTTATGTGAGTAAGATTTCTGGATAAATTGTGTGCAAATTTTTACATAACTATCATGGACTATGAAAATCGAATGTTATTAATTTTCATAAATGTGTTTGATAACATATCATGTCATTGGTAATTAGGGGGGAATTCTTGTCTTACAGTTGACTTAAGGAATGCCATAAGTCGATTGTCAGCATTTACAAGGTATGTGGTTATATGAAACGTTCATGTGTGAGAGACATAGAGATATTATATTGCATTTTAATTTATGACTAAAGGTTCATACTAATTTACTATTATTATATTAGGTGGGTGACCTCCAAGGAGATCCATGAATCTCAAATGCCTAAATTTGAAATGCTTCAGTAATATTATGTTGTACTTGGACAATTGAAAACCTATTTTATTCTCCTAGCAAGCTTTTTTATTTTCCATTATAATTCTAGACCAAACAACATTTGCGGGGATGGCCTTTTACACCAATCTTAATTTGTATGAAGTTCATGAACCTGTTGTTGAGTAGTAAATTCCTTTCATAGACAAGAAATGTAAAGGCTTCATTTAAGAAAAGATAAGTAGTCTCTTTCTGAGGGTAATCCACATGCAAAAAGTAAAAAGCACATAAAAAAACAATTGTATAGTAGAAAATCAGATTGAATCAGTTTTTGATAAGGAAAAATAGGTTTTGAATGGGCCTCGAAACCCTTTACAATGACGCCAAGCTACAAGAGAAATTAAACCACTAAGCCCAACAACCCAAAAAACCAAAAAGCTGACATAAGATGGAACATTAGCAACCCTTCAGCAAACCCAAAAGTAAAAAACATCAGCAAACTTGTTGAACCAAAAGAGGAAGCACCAACTACAACAAATTATCTAAAACATTGGCCATGTTCTTCTTGATGACCTCCTCATGGATACTGATGACATCCTTCAGCTCCTCAACAGCAACAACAACCCTCTTTTTCATCTTGCTCCTCGTCTTAAGGCATGAACCCGCCTGCATGTCCTTCTCCAACACAGGAGTAGAAGCTTCCGCTTTCTCCACCAGGTAAAATCCACTAATCTCTTCAATCCTTTCCTCCATATTACCCAAGTCAAGCGGTTTTCTAGTCCAATTCAACGCTTTCTCATTCAGAACAGAAAGACCCATAACAGTGGTCTTCAAAGAGTTATTGCTGATAGTGACCACCGTTTTCAAGTCCTCTGACATCTTTCCCATTTTATCCTCTAAAATTGACACTCTATCCTCTAACATTTTATTAACAATAACTTCCAAATAGGAAATTCTTTCCTCATTAGAAACCCCCAAATGATCAACATCGGCCAGTAGCTTATCAAGCTTAATATGCATTGATTTCACTTTGCCTTTTATTCCCACTCCTTTTGGTTACCTCTTAGCATAGCAACACAAACATCCTACCAATTTTTCATCTAAAGATTGAGCTCCTTAACCTCATAAAATAACCACTTAACTAGCGAAAGCGGGTTTCTCATCCCATCTTCAGCCATTCTACAAAACATATTCATGTCAATTCCATCCCAGTTAACTAGAGGCTAACCCTTCTGCTCCAAGTCAACAGGGGCATCAGAACAATCCCTATTATGTTCATCTTCTTCTTCGACTGGGGAATCCTCGACATCCACAACATCCACCTTTATCCTCTCCTTATTTGGTAGATTCTCCAAATCAGCTAACGCCTCTAGACGCTCCTTCTTCACTTCCTTCTCCACAGCAGAAAAATCTTGAGAACAATTAACTGCATCAATCCCCTGCATATCCACGGGGCCAGTCTCATTAGGCTTCACCTCCATCTTAGAGTTGCCCATATTAGTAAGGCCACTCAACTGACCACCCAAATTAATTGGCACCTTGAGCCCTTGCACTGGGGAGCTCTCTAGCAAACCATCCTTACTAGGAACAGGGTTCCCCAATGAAGCATTCTAAACACAATCAAAATTTGACGGATCCACATCACCCATAGGATGACAACCCTTCAAACCCTCATCACCCATTGGATGACAACCCTTCAAACCCTCTTTTCCAGAAGACAACGTGGGATTCACTTTCAAACTAGGGGCAACCACCTCAATTTTCCTTTTGGCTGAAGCTTTAACTTTCTTCATGCCTTTGGTTTTCCCCTTCGAAGATTTTCTAACAAAATTACCCATAGTCTCCCGCAACTCCACATCAGTCTCATAGCCCTTACCCCATTCTTCTGATTCCTCATCCCTTTCCTCAAAGCGTCCTTCATCAACAAACATATCCTCATATTCTGACTCTTCCTCCTCCAAACTACTGACCCATTCACTAACAAAGTCCCTTGTTTCATACCCATCATTTGTAACTTCCTTCTTACCAGGAGTTTTAGGGGAGACCGAGATCGACTTTAGCTTGATATGAGCAAAAATCAAACACATAAGCCCTTGATGAAGAACTGCCTTCTTAGGGTTCTTTCAGTGGTCTTCAATACTCTTCTCCATAGAATGTAATAGGTAAAAAGGAAATGAGACCAAAACATTATGCCTAAAATGATTTAAGAGCATAAAATGGTGAGTGTAAACCATAGAGAATCTACATTCAAGGGTGAATTAGTGCATAACGGCCAACACGAGGTCCCTCCAAAGCGGCTTTAGGGACTTCCTAGCATAACCTCCACTTCCAATTTCCTTAACCTTCTTCCTCCCGTCATGTTTAAAGAAATTTGCAAAAGCCTTCTTAGCTGCTCCTTTGTCTTTGAAAAACTTTCTCCCAGCAACTGAAAGACCAGTTACCCCCGCAATAAAATCCTCTTCAATTTGAAACTCAATGCCCTGGTAACGCAAAGACCTCCCATTCCATCCTTTCACAAAGAAATATGTTACATCAGGGTTTGGGCCTTGAATTCTCTGCATAAATTGAGTAACCCCCCCCAAATCCAAAGTGCTCCCACACAGTAGCATTTTTTTGAAACTCTTCACAGGAACTCAACTCAATTCTACAACGGTCACCACCCATAGTGACATACAACAAACGAAAATCCAAGAACACCTGGAAGAAATGAAAAAGTAAAATGAACCAGGCGCTACTCAAAACAATACAACAAACACCCACAATATGTGTGGGGTTATCATTCCATGTATCCCTGCCAAAACTGCCAGTCCATCCTTCTACGGAAACCAAGGAAGGAATAATGAAACTGAAAGAGCAAAGGGTTGACATACAAAACCCAACTTAAAATCACAATGAAAAACCTTTCCCCGAGAACATCTTGCCTAGAAACAAGCCAGTTGGTCATCATTAGAAATACACTTCAGATTAAGAGGCAGTGATTCAAAAGAATCCCACTCAGATCTCTCAGCTACTCCCGCATTAGCAACCCCATCAGCCATCATGTTCGCTTCATGAATAACATGTGTGATTTTGATCTCCTCAAAAGAGTTAATAATAGATATTGAGTCATTAATAAAATTGGCAATTGACCATGAAGGAGGACATATCATCATGAGACAATTAATCACATTAAGAGAGTCCCCTTCTATCCATAGTTTAGAAACACCTTGTTTCTTAGCCAAAACTAATCCATGATAAGTTGTTGCAGCCTTCGCATAAAAACAATTGTATAGTAGAAAATCATATTCAGTCAGTTATGTCTTATTTCACTTGCACACTTATTTGAAAGACATAGGGTATTCACCATACATTTCCCTTGCAAAGCAAAAATGTGCTTTCATTTATTTTTATTGTATATCTCAGAAGTGAAATTGTTTTTACATAATGATGCATTGAGAAAATAATATATACAAAAAAGTACAAAGAAAATGTTTGAAATTTAACATGCAACCTACTGTGTTGTGCTGAAAGGAATCAAGGTTAACTGGGACAAGAAATAAAAATTAAATTTTGATGATTGTACTTAAAAGTGAATAGGATATGAAAAGTGTGGACAATGATGGTGCTGAAATTGAAAACCATGATTCTGATGAAATTACTGTTTTATGTCATTAGAGATAAAGAGCACATACAATTTTATATACATAGAAAATGAAGATTTGAAACTAGTAAACTAAGAATGTAAACATTGAAAGCTTTTTCCTTAAACAATAATTCACATACTCACTTACAAAAAAGGGTGAAGTATTTTTATTCAAACTCTATTTTCTTTAATAGACATAATAGTAAAAGAATATTTACAAGTACAAGAATATATACACTATTTCATAGAAAATAAGGAATGTTTCATAGAATATATCTTTAGAATGTAGGAACTTCCTTTGTCAGATATTTGGAAATTCCTACACACAAGTTCTGCTTCGGAGTGAAACACCCGGAAGTGTTTCACACCGACTCAAGGTACAATCATAATTAATGCATGTTGTTGATTATTTTAGATGGAGATTGGAGAAAATGCAGAGCCTGAGCGTTCAACTAGCAAAAGAAGAAGATATGTGCATGGATGTGGCCCTAAAACTGTTAAAGAAACAATTCAAACGAGTGATTGTACAAAGACAAGCAGATTTATGATTTTATCTTAGAATGTACAAACTTTCTCTATCAGATATTAAAGATGTCAAGTTGGATCAGAAACTGGATAAGCAGATTTATGATTTTATCTTTAGAATGTAGGAACTTCCTCTGTCGGATATTTGGAAATTCCTACACTCAGGTTCTACTTCCGAGCGAAAACACCCAGAAGTGTTTCACACCAGCTCAAGGTACAATCCAACCTGGTTATGACACCAATAGCAATCCAATTTTTCCTAAACTGTCCATACCTAGATGTTGCATCACAATCTATTCTTCCTACACATAAAAATTCCACATATTAACCCCTTCTACATAAAACTCAAAATACCATGAAACAATGAGTCCCCTATATTAGTAAGTAAGTAGGCAATCTATAGGGCATAGTTTGATTTTATACAAGGATGCTCATGAAAGGAATCTTCAAGTGACAGTGAATGAGTTGTTTGAGATTGTAGCTGTTGGTGTAATATCCAGTCTTAAAGGTAGTTAGCAAAGCAGTAAATGTGCAAGAAAATCAAATTGTACACAATAAACAATTCACAATGTTATCTTGCATAATGCCTTAATTTTGAAGACAAAAAACTCATTGTATCTTGATGAAAGTAGTGACCTTAATGGTCAATCACTGGCAACCATGATTTTAAAACATGCTATTGTGCTTATGGAGGCAACATTTTAAGCAAGGTGGTGAGTGGTGGTTTGGAACAATGGCAGGTATGAAGGAGTTGTGTTATATGCATACTATGCAGTCTAGCTTAAGACAATGTTCTTAGAACAGATTGAAGGTGGATTATGGAACTCAAGGGTTACATGATAAAGATTAAAGCAAAGACTGAGATCTATTTAAAAGCCACTATCATGAAGATATTAAAGATGTCAAATGCAAAACCCTAGTAGCTGGAGTAATGAACACAATGCAAAAGAGGACAGTGTGCTAGGGAAGATTTAGTTCTCCACATTATCTAAACACAGGAAAATACATCATTTTTTATTTTTTTTTAAATTAAAAGAAATTATTCTAAACCCTATATAGGACACATTGATACTTCAAAAACATTTGATTTATTTTTTAAAATTAAAAGAAGTCATCCTAAACCCTATATAGGATACATTGATACTTCAAAAGCATCTGAAGGAATTTGAGATTATGCAAATATATGTCAATTAAATACCTGGATTACAAACAGTAGCGTGAACATTGTAACCCTTGTTGATTAGAGCAGGAATGAGATAACCAACAATGAATCCTATGCCTCCTATCACGCACATCTCCCTACCATTCTCTGTCATTCTTTACTGAAACACTTCTCCATTTTGGTGGGCTACGCTTGAAAATAACGTTTCAACAAAGGTTTTATTGTATGTTTATTAAAATGAAAACTCCATTATGGTGGGCTATGCCTGAAAATAAGATTTTGACAAAAAATTTAGAGTATGTTTATTAGAGTTTTAGAGTATTTTAGCGGGCTATATTAAAATGATTTATTCAAATGGATTGTGATTGACGTGATTTGTTGCATTTAGTGTTGTAAATTGTAATGATGCCATGATTACCGTACTATCATTGTCTCTTATTATACCTGCTATGGTATGGTGGTGTTCTACCCTTCCCTTTTGTTGTTTATCGCTCTACCGCCTTGCTCAAGGCTTCTTGCTGCGGGGTTGCGGTGTATACCGCTCTACTGCATATGTTGCTCACCTTCCCGGCGATATAGCGGTGTATGCTTTTGATCATTACTTGAAGAGTGTCGATGAGACAATCTTATTTGTCTTACCAATATCTCAATGTCTCATTAACATTAGATCTTATGTTCCTCTGATATTGGTTGCCGGTGTCGATGAGACAAGTTAATATCTCTTGTCGATATGCCATTGTCTCATCAATATTTTCCTTCGGCAATATTTTTTATATATCGATGTAACTCTGCCATGTCAGGGAGACTCGTGATTATCGCTATGATATGGTGGTGTTTTCCCTTCCCTTCTAGTGTTTACCGCACTACTGCCTTGCTCAAGGCTTCTTGTTGCAGGGTTGCGGTGTATACCGCTCTACCGCATATGTTGCTCACCTTCCCGAAGGTATAGTGGTGTATGCTTTTGATCATTACTTGAGGAGTGTCGATGAGACAATCTTATTTTTCTTACTGATATCTCAATGTCTTATTGACATTACTTCGTTATATCCAAGAGTTATGTTTTTCCGAGCACTTGTAGATATACCTTGTCGATGTGACGTAAGTGATTCTCTCCTCGATATGCCTGTATCTTGTTGACGTTTCATTTTTTTACATCGTCGATGAGACATATAAATAAGTCTCTTCAACATAGGGGTGTCTAAACCAGTGCTAAACTTGAAGCTAAATTCAGAGCTAAAAGTGGCGCTAAACTCGAAGCCAAATGCGGTGCTAACGGTGGCACCACACTCGAAGCCAATATCGGTGCTAAAGGCAATGCTAGTGTCGACACAAAGTAGTGCCAAAATTAGCGCCGACTTGTCCTGATTGGTGCAAATAAATGCCAAAAATAGCGCCATCCCAATAAATAGCGCTGACGTTTTCAAAAAATTGGCAAAAAATACATTAAAATAGTGGGTGGAAGCAAAAAATGGAGCAAATCACAGATTTGTTGTAGTGCACTCATCCACCATTCTAACTTGATTTGTTAAAACCAATCATATTCTATGCATAGGTAATTCCTTCCATTGGATAATCCTTAACCCCAAGAACAACCTATATACACTAAGTTCTCTATGCCTCCTCTACTAGGTTAAACATGTGTTTCCATAACCTACCAAATCAAACTAGCTTACACTATAAAGACTCCACTCAATTGGAGAACTTATTACTATATATATCTATATATACACCCACTCCTTAAAATGGAGTATGTACGATACTCAAATAATAAAGTTATGTACAATCACTCAAATAATAGAGGTATGTACAATCACTCAAATAATAGAGAATCCAATCTATAACAACAAATGACTTTAATTCACAATTGCTAAAAATAATCTTTCCCTAAAAGCTTATTACTTTTCCAAACAACACACAAGCAATATATATAAATATAAAATCTAACAATCATAAGAGAGTAAGATTCAACATCCCTATAAGTATAAAGCTCTAATTGATCTAGTTGGTTTCAAATCCTGGCCTCCTCAAATCAGCTTGCAACTTCACAACAAATTACTTCCACTCTCCCAAAACCCTCACAAACTCTCACAATGAATCGCTTGCAAAATCACCCTCAAACTCTCTCACAAAACTCAAGAAAAACAGAGCAACTTTTAGAAAATAACAAAAGAGTGTAGATATTCATCCCTTTGAGGTAAATAATTCCTCTATTTATACACAAAAATTGACATCTACGGGCTATAAATAAGGTAGATGAATTGACACTTCTCAGCTTATATGATTCGACTCAACATGATAAACAAAAGGTGGCAGATTTCAAACTTAATACTTAGCAAAATAGCACAGCAGGTCGCTTCATTCTTGGACAACAAGAATTCATTTCAGATATGCAAGGTAAATAATCAAACAAGTCAACTCTATTCATGCCAGCTTCTACTTGACTTATTCTCCAATTTACTTTGGTTTCCATTGCTAGATAGAGCTCATAAAATAGACTTCTAATGCAATGTAATTATTCATAATTTGGCACCACATAAACTTCTTACATGTTGTTGGTGTTTGCAGATTTATGACCAAGTCAAAGCTTTTAAATGCATTTCAAATGGCTTTCAACACTCTTGACTAAGTCTTATATCTTTTCACATGCGCCTTCTATTATGTTGCATTCCATTTGCAAGCATAGTAATTCATGATAATTGTATGTAGCATTGCCATAATGTGTGCTCTTTATTGTTGCGCCAAACATTATATGTGATGCACACTATATACTATAGTCTATATAGTACGCACTTGGCATTTTAAAACATCAATGCTTTATATATATATATATATAATCTGCACTTATTCAAACATTAAAATATATCAATAACTTCTATATATATATATATGCATTATATAAATTCCATTATACATATATATAAATAACTTAACATGTTATTATATATATATATATACACGTATACACATTTTTATATATCAACTCATATGATTATAAATATACTTCATTTGATATTTGGATGTGCATAAACTTATATCCATTTACTATTCAAATTAATATCACACATGTATGTATATATATACATATATATGTGTGTATATATATACAAATATACATATATGTGTGTATATGTATATATGTATATACATATATGTGTGTATATGTATATATGTATATACATATATGTGTGTATATATATACATATATATATATACACACATATATGTATATACATATATACATATACACACATATATATGTATATATGTATATATATGTTAATATACTTGTATGGACATTGCCTTCATGTCAATACATACACGTATATCAATATATATACACATATAGACATATACATTCATCGTGTATATATATATATAATATTACCTTATCGAGTCACATATATACACACATATATGTATATACATATACACACATATATGTATATACATATATACATATATACACATATATGTATATACACACACATATATATGTATATATGTATATATATGTTAATATACTTGTATGGCCATTGCCTTCATGTCAATACATACACGTATATCAATATATATACACATATAGACATATACATTCATCGTGTGTATATATATATATAACATTACCTTATCGAGTCACATATATACACTAAATATATATATATGTCACTTTATCCATTCAATGTTCTCGTGCATATGGGTAATTTGCCCATAAGCATGAATAGATACATCTATCTACATATACTTATGCACATAATTACTCGTGTATAAGTTTATTATAGACATGCATATATGTACGTATATATACATCTTATGTATATATCTCATTGATTGTACTCTTCAAGAAGTACTCAAAAATATAAAGAAACTCAAACACTTATTTCAAGCATGACCTCACAATTAAACAAAACTTCTAATAATCAAACCAAGGTATCTTACCTTTTTCTTGAAACTATTGACTTGACTATTCTAAAAGTGAGTGTGTGAAAGCTCAGTTAGACTCTTTAAGGGTTTCTAGACCAAAACTCTTCACTTGAGTGACACTTCCCCTCCCTTTCGGAGGCGTGAACCTGTACCTGCAACCAACTTGGCACATTTGCAAAGGTAGTCAATTGATCACAAAACAATCACTTGCAATACATATTCTATAATCAGAATTAAGACACATATATATAACATTAATTTGAATCAACCATTTAATCATTATATTTCCAATGATTCATAAAAATAAAGTACATTCATAATTTTTTTCCATCGAAGTTACAAACACACACACATATGCAAGTATTTCATCTAGCCAGGTAAAAGTAACTAGGTAAATATACTGCGGGGTGTAACATATCCCCCCTTGTAAATCATCATCCCCAATGATCTTATGTAGCAAACATAAATAAAACACAACACATAATATTGTTTTCAAAAACTCTCAAATGCATGTAAAACATGTGGAAACTTTTGCTCTATTTAAGCATAGTCTTCCCAAGTAGCAGAATCTTCTATGTACTAGTCCCACTAGACTTTGCACTCCAAAACCTCTCTATTACGTAAGAAAAGCTTATGCGTTCCAAGCACTTTAATAGGTTTGATTGTTACTATTTTGGGGTCATGTACATGTAAAGCATTCAAATCAATGACATGATTATCACCTGGTATATACTTCTTTAGATATGAGACATGAAAGACATTATGCATCCAGGCAAGAGCTGGCGGCAATGCAATTTGGTAAACAACAAGGCTTACTACTTCTAGAACCTCAAATGGACCTACGTATCATGGAGCTAGTTTGGATAACTTCCCAAACTTGATGGAACTCTTTTGAGGTTTTACTCTCAACAACTTCTTTTCCCCTACTTCAAATTTTCTAGGTACTCTTTTAGAATCTTCATAGTTTTTCTGCCTATCATTGGCTTTAGCTAGTCTTTGCTTAATAATTTTGACTTGCTCTTCCATTTTTGACATCTTTGGTCCAAGACTTATCCTATCCTCTAACTTATCCTAGCTTATAGGAGTTGGACATTTTTGACCATACAATGCTTCAAAAGGAGCCATCTTAATCACAAAATGATAGGAATTGTTATACGCAAACTCCACTAAAGGAAAGTAATCTTCCCACTTGTATTACTAATCCATGTAATGCATTCTCAGTAGATCTTCTAATGCTTGATTATCCCTTTTAGTTTTCCCATATGTCTCTCAATGAAATGCAAAACTTATATTCAATTGAGTTCCAAGTGAGGAAAACAAAGTTTTCCAAAACCTAGATGTCACACGAGCATCCCTGTCTAAAATAATCATTTCAGGAATCCCATGTAATCTAAACACCTCGTGAACAAATTTTCAAGCTATGAAAGGAGCTCCATCCATTAAATATCTAGGAATAAAATGCACAACTTTGGTAAGTTTGTCCACTACCACCAAAATAGCATTGTGATTATTCCTTGACATAGGAAGACCCTGCACAAAGTCCATACTAATGACTTGCCACTTCCTCTCAGGAACATCATGAGGATACAAAAGACCTGCTGGGTGATGATGTTCAACTTTCACCCTTTGACACTCTAAGCATCTTTCTACAAATATAGCAGTGTCTCCTTTCATCCCTTTCCAAAAATATGATGGCTTCACATCAGCCAACATCTTAGTCACACCTAGATGTCCATAATATGGTGCTTCATGCACTTCCTTCCACACCAGTTTTCTCAACTCTTCAGAATTAGGCACACATATTCTTCCTTTAAACCTTAACAATCCAGTAGGTTCAAAATTAAATCCTTCATACCTTGCATCTTGCGGATTAACCACGAGTGCTTGCTTAACTTGCTCCTAGTACTCGTCACCCTTGGGTTTCTGCAATACTTGACCCTTGAAATTAGTTTTAATGGATTCCATTGAGGTGATATATCTTCTATGACTTAGGGCATTAGCAACTTGGTTTTCTTTTCCCTTGATATAGTTGATATTGAAGTCATAATCATACATCAACTCTAACCATTTCCATTGTCATGCATTCAGATTGGGTTGAGTAAACAAATACTTAAGACCATGATGACCGGTCTTTAGTTCAAATGGCTTCCCAAGCAAATAATGTCTCCACATTTGCAATGCATGAACAATTGCTGCTAACTCTAAATCATGTGATGCATCATTTTTCTCATAGGGCTTCAACTTTCTTGATTCATATGCAATGACCTACCCTTCTTGCATCAAAACTCCACCTATTCCTTCTCCTAACACATTTGTGATGACAATGAAGTCACCCTCCAGATCTAGTACCTTCAATATCGGAGCCATAGTCAACTTCTCCTTGAGTAGATAAAATGTTGCTTGACATTTTTTTGTCCACTCAAACTTCTTTCCTTTCCTTTGCAATGAAGTAATAGGAAAAGCTATCTTGGAAAAGTTTACAACAAACATCCGATAGTAGCTAGCCAAACCCATGAAACTTCTAACCTCTAGTACGTTCTTAGGTACTAGCCATTCTAGAACTGCTTTTATTTTAGTTGGATCCACTAAAATTCCCTTGGACAAAATTACATGACCCAAATATTGTACCTTCTTTTGAAAGAAAGTACACTTAGAGATTTTTCCATATAGTTTATGTTCTCTTAACCGCTCAAGAACTATCTCTAAATGTTAGGAATTCTCCTCTTCGTCCTTGGAATAAATTAACATATCATCCAAGAATATTAAAATAAACCTATCCAAACAATTCCTAAAAACATTGTTCATTAAGTTCATAAATGTCGTAGGTGCATTAGTAAGTCCAAAAGGTAAGACTATAAACTCATAATGCATGTATCTTGTTCTAAAGGTGGTTTTGAATATGTCTTCATCTTAGATTCTCAGTTGATGGTAAGTTGGTCACAAATCACTCTTTGAAAACACAACCGCTTTTTACATCTAATCGAAAAACACAACCGCTTTTTACATCTGATTGAAAAGATCACCGATATGTGGCAATGGATATTTATTCTTTACCGTAGCTTTGTTAAGCATCTGATAGTCAATACACAAGTGAAATGTTCCATCCTTCTTTAAAAATATTACTGGTGCTCCCAAGGGTGAAACACTGGGTCTTATCAGTCCATTAGATAATAACTCCTCCAACTGTGCCTTGAGTTCCATTAATTTTGTAGTAGTCATTCTATAGGGAACCTTGGAAATAGGTTCAAATCCTAGTACAATTTCAATAGAGAAATTGAATACCCTCTTGGGAGGTAATCCAGGTAGCTCATCTAGAAATACGTCCACAAATTTCCATAAAATGGTATACTTCTCCACATCTATTTCTCCATATTCTACCATTTATCCTTCTTCAATCTTTAGAGAATCTTGGGGTTCACAATCCATGAAATTATCTTGAGGAGTGACTTCCTTGAGTTCTTCTGTTTTAACTAAAAATAGTTGGCAACCTTTCTTTTTCGCCCTAAGCATTTACATGGAAAAAATCTATCACAACTTAATCTCTCTTGGTGTTCCTTGTAACATCGCCCAATTTCCTAGATCATCAAGACACTCTACTACCTTGGAATTACAATCCACTTTGGCTCTATGTTTCCATATCCAATTCATTCCTAAGATGACATCATAAGATCCTAGGGGTGCTATGTACAAGTTTACTTCAATTGAGAAACTAGGAAGTTCTACCCTGGCTTCGAACAAGCATTACTTCACCGTTGCTCTTGTCTGGTTTGCATACTCAACGACCCAAGAATTCTCCATAAATTGAACTTTTCTAGATATTTGATTAGCTACTCTAGGTGAAACAAAATTTTCAGTTGCTCCAACTTATCAGTAAGTATAGATATAGGTATACCAAACAAAATACCTGGAGTTTCCACTGGTTGACCTAATATTTGGTGCAGGGTCACCAAGACCTCATAAGCATGTCTTTGTGTCATTTTTGGTTTTGGGATATTTGTGTGTTTTTGTGTTTAATAAAGTCATTTAGGACTATGTAGGATCATATTAATCCATTTTTGAAGTATTGAGGGTCGTTGGTTTTAAAAAGTAAAAAGTTGCCATTTTTGCTCAAAAAAGTTGTCATGCAACTTTGGAAAAGTGGAAAAAAGGAAAGAAATCAGTTACATGGAAATAAAGAAATGTTAAAAACTATTAGAAGTGATTAGGAATGTATGCATGTACCCTTAAGGGTCGGATGGAAGAGAAGAGCATTGATTTTTGGAGTTTTTGTGAGTGGAAACAAGATTTCAACATTCCAGTCATTTTCTGTCTCTTTGTACAGAATGTATAGTCCATGGATTGATCTAAAACCAAATTTACTATTTTTCTATGTGAATCTACTTTATTTTATTTTTGTGGCATCAAATTTCATCAAGTATTTTAAAATTTATTGCATTTTTCCTAAAACTGGTTTTTTTTTTATGATTTTCCAACATTGTAATCATTTTTTGTCACTTGGTATGGCCTGTACAGCTCATGTATTGATCTGAAATCGATTGGATGGTGTAGATATGTGAATCTACTTTCTTTTGGTTTTTGTATCACTAGATTTCATCGGGTATTTTGAAAGTTATTGCATTTTTACTGAAACTAGTCTAAACCCTAGCTAGGGTAACCAATGAGCTAAAATAATGTAGTAACTCGACCCTCCACCATTGTAAAATCATCAAAATGGGTGGAGAGGTCTATATTTATTTATTTTACCTTTTCCCAATATTGTAGGTATTAAAGTTAAAGTTTGCATGTGCTTTGGATGGATAGTAGGTCTAAAATTTGCATGTTTCAGACTGTGTAGCAAGAGAGCAAGGAAGGATAAGTGAATATGGGTCTGAAACTTGTTGATTAGTCATTGAAAATAGTAAAGGAATGTAGTGAGGGGTTGTGTAGACCCAAATCAAGATTTTTTGATCATTTCTTGAAGGATTGGTATAAGTTTGTCATGACTGTCCCAAGTAGACTGCATGAGACATTAAAGCCCTCAAATTATGACTGGTCAAGTGTGAACCTTTTGAGTGTGATTAGACCTTGAAACCTCCTTGAAAGAACTTGCATGCAAGTTGTAAGAGTTACCACGTCAGTGGTTAATTGTTTAAAAACCATTTGCTCTCGTTGATTCTTAATCCAATGAAGTTGTCTCTACTAGGGCAACAATACAAGAAGTTGTAAGCCAATGAGTTGTTGTATGGTTGGAGACCCTTCAAAATGTGTTGATTCTGGTCTAGCCAAACCATTTTTCCCTTATTCCATGTTGCTTTAAAAGGTATAGTGTCTTTGGTTTTCTACCCCACCTTTTGGGTTTGAGAACTCATTGTCTAGGATGAACAAAATGCATAATTGTAGCCTTAAGTTTTAAAGTCATGTTTGAAGGTGATAGGAAAGTTGTTTGAGGTCCTACCCTTGCTCTACATCAATATTCAGCTTGTTGATTGTTCAAAGCTGCATGGATCTCTGTTGGAATGTAGTTCGTTGTGGAGGAAAATAATTTTCATTTGCTTGAGATCTTGAAGGCTTGTTGGGACATTGAGCATCATAATGATCCCCTCTGCAATTAAAGCATCCTTCTATGAGTCCCTTCCTTTTTGTAGACTTGTCAAATTTATTGACATTTCCTCCAATATTGTCAAAATTTTTGTTTTTGTTTCCTCGATGATCTCTTCTTGGTTCATTCCAGTTGTTACGAGATTCCTTATTTCCTTTCCTTTAAGATTCTTGTGCTCTGAAAAACTTCCTTGGCACCTAATTTACTTGAGGCCCACAAAAATTCTTTCAGTTTCTATTCTCCCAATGTATTGAAATGGCTTTGAGATTCTACTCTTGTTTAACTACCTTTTCATATACTAGATCCATAGTAGCTAGACTATGTACATCCACTTCACCACCAATTGAGCTATTCAGCCCCATGATGAACTCTCTGATTCGAAAACATTCATCCTTTTGGTACATTGGTACGTACTTCAAAAGATGAATGAACTTTTTCCAATAATCATTCATCGATATATCACCTTGCTTCAAAATTTGGAAATCAATCAATTTTTTGGTCATAAAAGAGTTGAGGTAGCCATATTTTTTGAAATATGTCAACAAGCTCATTCCAAGTTAAAGTTAGAGAACTAAGACCAAGTTCCATCTTTTTGTTCATCCACTAGTTGGAAGCTTCTCCCAGTAACTGGAATACACCCCAAACAGCTTTGGTGATCTCAAAATAGTTTATGGTCTCAAAATATTTTTCCATTTGAATTAACCAAGCCTCAGCCTCATCTCCACTGGTGCTTCCCTCAAATTTTGGCAGGGTAATTTTTCTCATATCCCTGGACAACTCAGTTGCCATGCATTTTCTTTTTCTACTTTCAGATTTGGATAGAGATTCTTCTTCCTATGTTGATTTGATTAATTAAGGTCATGAGAATTCTCTCCCTCATCCTCATTAGGAATTTCTTCCTCTTCACCTAACAAAACTTCATGTTCTTCTTTTTCTTTCCTTTTCACTTCTTCAAGATTTTCTATCCTTTCCCTAGTTTCATCCATGATGGCCAAGATACGATCCAACTTGGTTTTAGTATTATTTGGACCTTGTCCAACTTCTTGACTTTCTCCAGGATTAGTCCTTGTTCTCACCATATTTTCAAGAAAAAAATAGACTTGAAGGTTCATCTATGTTAGATCCTATCATGGTTCACTTAATATATTGAAAACTTTTCAAAAGAGCAAACATTCACACACAAGAAATTCTATTTTGCTCACAAGTTTTGA
>VDFB02387123.1:0-34432 GCA_007258455.2 Sequoia sempervirens
AACCAACTTTGGACCTAGAGTTTCCTTTGAGATCTTGCATTCTTAGCTTGTCATATCATACCATACCATTTTCATATCCCATCTTAGAATCATATCCTTTTCATTGCATCCTATTATTAGGTCTCATACATTAGATCTTGGGTTGAAAATTAGAATAATCACCTATGACCCCTAGAACAAGAGCAAAAATGTTTCAAGAGGAAGGGAACCCTTGGGGAAAAGACTTTGATGGGGAATATCACATTAGTGTTGCAACTAGTGATACAAGTGAAACTGATGACAAAGAAATAACCCAATCCGCTATAGATGAAGCACTTCATGATCATAGATTCACTAAACTACTTATAGAGGTAGTCAAACATAATCCACAATAATATTTCAAGGCCCTTGTTCATGATGGAATCAAACTACCCCTTAATTTTGGCATGTCCTTACTCACAATGAATGACAAACATGAATCTAGTGAATCTAAGCATCCCAAAACAAACTGCGATGATAGAATCAAAGATCATAGAACCTTTTATCTACAAGCTGGTTACAAGAGATCTTCAAAGACATCAAAACCTGCACCTACAAACAATCCTATTTTGGATGATCTTAGAACATAGAGACAAGAGTTGGATACTCTCAAGAATAGTCAAAAATCATCTCACAAGTTCTCCATTGAAGATATATGTCCTTATCCCTTTGATCTAAGCATAGCAATGCCACCTTTTCCTAACCACTGGGACATACCAAAACTTGATAAATATAATAGAAAAGATGATCCTAAAGACCACCTAAGACAATTTTGTGCTACTACCATGGACTTTGCAGTTGATGAGACATACCTTATGAGATTATTCCCTCACAGTCTAGGAGGAGAGGCTATGGAATGGTTTTCACGATTACCCTTGACCATCAAATCCTTTCAAGAATTGGCTATTAAATTTGTCCCTAATTATAGTTTCAATTGTGACCTTAAAGTGACCATGAAAAACCTTTTCGACACCAAACAAAAACAAGATGAATATTTTGTGTCATTTTTATAAAGATGAAGACATTTAACAAAATGATTGCCTTATGCCATTCCTAATCAAGAATTGGTTGACCTCTTTTG
This sequence comes from Sequoia sempervirens, assembly GCA_007258455.2. NCBI lineage: Eukaryota > Viridiplantae > Streptophyta > Pinopsida > Cupressales > Cupressaceae > Sequoia > Sequoia sempervirens. Next base: position 1,100 of record VDFB02387123.1, read on the forward strand.
TCAAAATTTGAAGGGAACTTCATCTCAAATTCCTAGATTCCTTTGATGAATCCATAGAGATGGGATTTTGAATCGAAAAAAATCTCATTGATGATGGAACTATTAAACTTAATAATAACAAAGATCAAAAATTGAGTTTGAATAACAAGAAACCTTTTTGGGTAAAGAACAAGAATGTAGTCAATGACAGAATTGTTGATGCAAAAAAAACTAAAACATCATCACCTATCACAACCTTTGTATTCCATAACCTTCATCCATCATAATAACCATCCCTAAACCATTCATAACGTTTCCAAAATTTCACTAATCATCCTACAACATCCTCTAAACATCCCAAACATTTCCTAAAATGGTTTTAATCCTTAACAATCCTAGTCAAAATACCAAGGTCATACTTCGAGGAGTCCATTCACCTAGTCATGAAGACAATCCAAATCCCAAGGCCATAATTTCAAGATCCCCTTTTCCTAATCATGAAGATAATTGAAAACCATATATCCTCGAAGGTGGGTCAAACTTTGCTCCTAGTGGCGATGAGAAATTTGTAGATCCTAGTGATGATGAAAACTTTGTAGAAATCTTAGGTCATCTTGATGATATTTTTGATAGGGGAAATACCACCTTAAGTTTGGAATCATACACCACTCCATCTAGTAGTCCTCCATCACCATCTACTAAAATTCCTATCTCAAAGCATAATAGTCCTAAACCAACATCACCATCCAAATTCACAAGCTCTAATCCATCAACCAAAGAATCCTTTAACAATTATCTCCAAAGACTAGTAGCATAAAATACATCATCCCCATTCTCCAAGACCCTTTTTGATAAATTTTTTGAAGAGTTATGTGCAAAGAAATCTAAGTCCTCAAATAGAAATAATATTGTGCAACCCTACCATGTCATGCATCTATCGTCATCCCCCATAAGTCAGAATAAACCTTATGATTCTTCCACCCAAGTTAACAATTTCATCCAACTATCCTCTCCTATCATACCATATACATCCAATGATTCATGTAAATCTCTTAGTCCAAATCATGCTAGCATAATCTCCCTTGCACATCAAGATCAAGGTATTCTTTCCACTCCATCCAATGATACCAAAAATCCACAACCCCTTCCAATCTTTGACCAAGATCCCAACTCTCAAGAACCTAATGATGATCCCCTTATCTCTTTTTGTTTCATCCAAGATGATCCCCTTCCATCTCAAGAGAAAAGTGTCCTTCCAAGTCCTCATTCCACCTCATCTAATGAATCCATACCATCTCATGATTCCATCACATTCAATGATCAAGATATAATTTCCACAAAATATCAAGATTCCCTTCCTCATCAAGATCAAGATATACCTCAACTCAAGGATACCCCTTCATTCCATGATGATTTTCATCCTTGTTATGATCAAGATATTCCTTTCATGCCACTTCATGATGGTTCCATACCTAATAAAGATCAAACTACTCCATCTCCTACACCTCATGATCCTTTTCCAAGTCAAGATCAAAGTACCCCATCATCCCCATGTCAAGATCCTACCATCTATCCTAATTCCCCTCATGATCATAATCCTTGACAAGAGTCTATCACCCCTATTCAAGCTATCCATGATCCCCTTACCTACCGAATGGTTTCCCTCACTTTCATCCAAGGTGGTTTACTCCAAGATCTTGTTATTCCTTCCATATCACATCCACCTCACGATGTACTTGCATCTTGTTTCATAAATAATACATATCTCATTGGCAAATGAATGTGTCAAAGTAAAAACTACAAAAGAAAAGGATTAGGCCTTCATGAACAAGGTATCCTAGAACCCCTTTATATCCAATAAAATACATATTATCATGGCCTTGGTTACACCTCACACTCAAGACATTGGTACCCATCATAACTCCAGATTCCATCAAACTAAACCCAAGTATCGTAGTCCATCAAACCTTCCATCTATCCTAGATCCTTATCCTAGTCCATCAAACCTTCCATATATCCTTGGTCCTTATCATCCAAACCCTAGTTCATCAACCCTTCCATCCATATTGGGGCCCTACATCCCTCCATCTCCTATTCATTAAGAACAACAAAGGCATACATCCTTGATGCCCTCTCAAAATTCTACCTACATTAACCCATCCATGATACCTCCATATCATTCATCTCCATCCACCCATCCCATTGCTCTTGGAAGCAATTTGGGTGCCAAATGTCAAAAGCTTCCATCTCAAAATCCACATATATTAAAGGATCAACATGTCTTCTCAAAGGGACATGCAAAAATAAAAGAAAATCTAATCCAAAGTCAAAAGAAAAAAAATAAAAGGCCACAAAGGCCCATAAATCAAAAATAAAAAATGAAAAGGTCACAAAGGCCCATATGGGTGATCAGTGGTGGTTTTACAATTTTATTTAAATTTGGACGCCTAAAATTATTATTTTAACTAAATCTTTACATCTAAGATTCCTTGGTGGATCAAACTAATACATGATGAATTGAAGATGAAGTCACAAACTCTAGGAGTCTACATACATTTTAATGCGTAGATTATAAAATATTTTTACATCCTAAATTTTTTAGAGTCCAGTTAGCACTTCTTACTTACATCCCCACAAAAACTAGATTTTTCATAAAACAGCTTGTTTTCAAAGAGTGGGCACACTATAACACATAGAATTTTTTCCTTGGAAGGATAAAATTCTAATTCAACCTCAAATCTAGTTTGTAACTCTACATTATCCTAGTCTTCCACTTCTTAGATAGTTTTTTATTGGAGAAAATCTATTTTTTCTTTAATCAAGTTTCAAAGTCAAATAATTACAATTTAGATATAGCATGACTGTATAATGTGTAACTTTTTTTGTATATATCAAAATTCAAATTATTTATTTTTGTTGGATCAAGGACTTCAATATCTGGTGCACTCATATTTTTAAATTTTTGTTTGATAATTTGTTATTTTTCCACATGTGTAGAACGTAGACTTTCATTTTTGATGAAAAAGCTATGTTTAATAAAACTAAGAAAACTAATACATAATAAAACTAAAATATATTAAAATTATATTCCTTTGATAGCTCATTCTAAGGACTACTTGATTCTAGTTGGGTTTTGTGAAGATTCCTCCATTTTCATCCTCAGCTTGAGCTCTGAAGTGTCAAAATTTATTTATTTTTTGTGTCTTAGGGGGGATGAAGGATAAGGGGGGTTTGTACAAACCCCTAGGGCTTCGAGCAAACCTCTAGGGTTCACTCGAATCCCTTTCCAATGAATTTTTTTGTTTTTTTTGGCAGCCAAATTCAAAGGGTTTTGCTCAAATCTTGGTTTGACCAAACCACTTATGGGATTGGTCAAACCAATAGGCTCGTACAAACCCCCAAAATCACATTTTTTGACTTGGGGTCATTATTTGTGAGTTTTCCTTCCTCACTTGAATTGTAAACCACTATTGTGGCTTCACCCATATATTAAAAATAAAAATCTCAAAGGTCACAAAGGCCCACAAAGCAAAAAGAAACATCAAAATCTATGTGGATTCCTAAAAGTCTTGTAGAAGCAATAAAATCTAAATTGGCATCCAAAAGCTTCCTCCAATCACCCATCTAAAAACTTATCACCTTCAAACTCCATTTTTCCTCCATCACTTGACCACCCTTCAAGGTGTGTGTCAATGTTGATCTTTCCATCCTTTCTGTATAATCATCAAAAAGAATTCCAACCTCCTATCCATTATCCAACATCCATCCCACATTATCCTCCTTTAATCCAAACCTTTGCATAATTCCTTAGCTTCTTCCATCATACCATTGATCTACCAACGTTTATGAGTCTAATTCCCATTTCCATGGTTTATTAGAGCACATATTCAAGGGATATTAGTTGTGAAACTTGATGGTTGAATCCTTCCTCCATCTCACTATCATACATATACTATCTTCCATATTCCTCTTGCACTCTAGACTTGGGGGTAAATTTGATCCATCCTATCATTCATATCCATTATCATCTTTAGGTTCATCCTTTACCTTTCCACCTTTGATCTTGACAAGGTTAAGGATCTTCTTGAACGCCATACATCTTATCCTATACACTTTATCCATATCTTTCATACCATATCCTTCACCTTATCCATATTCCACCATTCTATTTAAATACATCATTTCTTCCCTTCCTTGGTCTTGATAAGGAATAGGGGAAAATTATTTAGGAATTTGTGTCCATATTCTATCTAGTTGATCTTGATCATCCTATTCATTATACTTATCCTTGCATTCTTCCATTCCATTTCTCTTAGTTTATCAAAATCCATGTCCCATTTCCTTCCTTTGTTCTTGATGAGATTAGGGGAAAAATTACAAATGCATGCTTTGCATTCCCTTTCATACCTTATGCATTGCCATTCCATCATAGTTCACATCCTTATCATTTATCCATGATTATACTACCCTAGGGTGGGCCATCATGTCTCTTTGCAACCTTGAATCTTATCATGCAAATCATATTGGAGCCTAACTGTAAAACATTATCCAATCCTTATATCTTTTGTCAATCAATCATCAACAATCATCAATCTTATCGTACTTAGAGGAATCAGTGATCCTAAGTACTTATTATCATCATCATCATCATGCCCTTTGGAATCGATCATTCCTAGCATCCAATCAACCAACCATTATTATCTTTTGATAAAAGATGTGTTGCTTGTGTGACATGTTTTGTACTAAATCTTTCCTTTTGATCTATCATTTATCCATGGTTGCATTACCTCTACTGTGGAAGATCTTGTTCCTTCAATTAGTCATCTATCACATTTCATCTCACTCCATCTTTACAACTTCAAAAAATCCATAAAAATCGTAAAATGTCATGAAAAAAAATCACATATTCCAAAAATCCAAAAAAAAATCACATAACTTCAAAAATCCCTAAACAATGACACTTTGAGATCATCACACCACTTTTCACTTCAACAAAATTAAACCACACTAGGATTGACAATCAAGCAAAAATTATAACATACATATCAACCCATCTTATAAATCCAACCAAACACATAAACTATAACAAAAATCCTTCCAACATTGAAGCATGATGCATGTTTGATTGTTTATCTTTGATTACTTTATGATTTTTATCTTTGGTGGCATGTCTTTTAGCTTCTCAAGGATGTCTTGCACTAGAGAGGTGAGGATGGGGCATGTTCACTTGTATGTTTATTTGGGATTGTTTCTCATTTATAGGAGGACTCGTCTTAAGACATGGTTATCCAAAACCATCTAGGACCTATGAGTCTAGTGTGGATGAGAGCATTCCTTATCTGATAGTGTTTTCCATGCAATAAGTATTCAGGTCATCTAAGGTCCTTATACCTAGATTCTTATACTTTACTGCTAAATAAAAATGCAAACAGTATTCAAGTCGTCTAGATGTTCATGTTATCTAGACACTTATACTAATTTGTGACATAATAAGCTCTATGATGATAAAAGCACTTAAAAAGCACAAGAGTTCTCATCACCTTGCATTTTCCCTTTCATGATTCATTTCTTTCATTATCTTTCACTTTCATTTTCTCTTCATCATTTTGTTCATCTTCCTTGTCGTAGAGAAATCAATCAATTGCTTTGTTCAACTGATGCATGTCTCTTGAATCAAATCTCAAATCAATAGACTTGCCTCTTAGAATCTCATAACCCCCTGATCAATCAATCAATCATTGTATCGACTTGTCTTGCGCAAGCATAAATCTCAATCAGCTTAATCAACTTGTCAACCCAACTATACTGATCATTTCCATCAATTGTTCAGTTACGCCCATCAACTATGCATTTCCATCAAATGTACATCTCTACTTAATCACTTGTGTAATGTCAATCATCTAATCATTTTCCTGTAATCAATTGAGAGATCAATATCCTTGCAATCCTTTTTATTAATCTCTCAAGGGGGCATATCATATTTGTTATTATCCTTATTAGGGTCTCTTTGGGGCATATATATTAGTTGATCAATTTTTCTTTGAAACAACGCGACAAGCTGCATTGTCTCAAAGAGGGGGAAAATGTAGACACATAAAATTGTCTATTAAATTTATCCTCATTTAACTTTAATTTTCATTAAGCATTGGCTATATCCTTAATATGTCCTATTATTTAATTTTTATCTATTATTCATCTCATTCCATTCTTCTTTTCATATCTTCCATTGAATTAATCTGATAAATATTATTCTATCCTTAACACATGCACCTTATATCCATTTTCTCTATTTATTAAATAAAATCCCTCTAGTATTTCATCCTACCACTTACCACTTACCATTTACCACTTATTCCTCCTATACCACTGATCTCCCATTATCCCATATTTACCCCGATGCTTGACTTTCTCTTGAGGGTATCTATTTAAACAACCTCTCTACCTCATTTTGGGATCATCTAATATGTGCATTGAATCTCTATCAATATCACTTGCAATCTAGCTATCATTTTTATCTTGCATGCTAGTTTCTTCTCAAGTTATAGTTTTAATTTCTTAGATTTTGCAATAGTCTTTATATCTTGCATTTGAATATCTAATAAATCATAGTCTCTTGTGTGTGTGCTTCTGAGAGTCATTTTGTTTACACAAGATCTTGATTTGAGGAGTGTAATAGATATAATTAGTTTATTTTCTCACAAGTAGATTAGAGTTTTGCATTTGCATTTGCATGTTTGGATAATCTTCTTGTAGGTTCTCTATTATTTGGATGTTGGAATGACTTGATCTTAATCCATATGATTGCAAACCTATTTTTTTCCCTCCATCTAAACATATATCATCAGGTAGTGGTCCTAGCTTGATTGGATAAGGCATCATGTTGCAGGCAAGAGGTCACGAGGTCTAATCCCCCCCTTCGTGTTCATGGTAACAGAGGGTGTATCACACTAACATCATCAATCACATGAAAAAAAATTACAAGGCACACTACAATTTATAGGGGGGCTACTCAATTCCTATAGTCTAAACAAATACTAACATATATCATCACATTACACCAAATGTGTATTTTGTTTACTTAAGGTGGGAAATAAAGGGTCTAGTTGTCCAAATTTTAAATTTGTATTTTATTAAAGAAGGGATCAAGTTCATGATTGCAAGGTCACCTAGTGATCATAGAAATTATCCTAGGTAGGAAAATGATCAAATCAAGGTGGGTGGCAACTTCCTATGAAAGTAGGTGTATGAATAAATATGTAGTTTAAGTAAATATATCAAAGTATTTATACATAAGGCTAAAATCAAGGTAAGTATATGGAGATATGTATGTATCGAGATGGATAAGCTAAGAAAATAAACTCTCCACATAAAATTATGTCATTTATCTATATATACATATATCAGTATATCTCCTTAAAATAAACACAAAAATAAATAGCAAATATATTCATCATACAAAATTTATTTTAAACAATATTCTATCATAGTTTGTATATACTTAAATTTTGTATATAAATTTTTATTTAAGCTTTTATCTAATAAAATATCTAACCCTTTTTTTATAATTATAAATGTGAACTTATAAAAGATTAATTTGTATAAAAGTCAATCCTTTGACCTTAACGATGTAAAATTATTATTAAATTAGTTAAAAATAAAATAATAATAACCATTATTATACTTATGGAAAAACCCATAAAATTATTTTTTATAGATTGAATCAAAGTTAAAATTGAAACAAGTGTCATTTAGTGGTTTGCATCTTTTTTGAAATAATGTAATAATATAATTTATTTTGTGATAGAAAAATTAATGTTGCAAATGGGATTAAAGTAGTATGTACAATACACATCTCTTTTTTTGTTCACTATATTTTTATTATTATTTTAGTTTCATTTTTATTTTATTTGTTTAATATGTAATATTTGGCATGTTTCTTCTCTTTATAAAATTGCTTGTGTGGATATTTTAAAAATAAAATAAAATAGACATGATATCATTGATATGATAGTATACATGTTTTCTTAGTTTGTATCTGATATATGGTTTGAGGTTGTATTTATTAGGTCCATATATTTTTGTGTTTAAAATGTTAAATAAAAGATATATGGTATCACATTCACTTCAATACATGTCTATTATGAAGATTTGATATTTATTTTTGTTGATGTCTTACCATGGTAATCTTGGAAAGATGATATTTTTGTTGAATATGAAATGTATAATTTTGTTGTTGAAGACTATTTCTAATGTGCTCAAATTTACATTGCATTCATTTATTAGTATTAAAATCATAAAGAAGTAGTAGATCATCATCAAAATATAGCTCAATTAATGCTTAACTGATGATATTGATCATTCTAGATGCTTTTGTATTAGATGGTGCAATAAGTTGATTATTGTAGTGAGGAATACATTTTATATATTTTGAGATAAAGCATAATGTAGATTCATTCTCAAGAGCTTAGAATGCATGCCCACTATCATGTAAAAAAGTTATGAAACCCACTTTAGGCAATTCTCTTATAATTAATTGGGCTACTGACAAATTAAAATCCATTCAATTTTGTCAATGATACCAAAGAGTGTTTTTTAAGTGTTGTTGGTACTAATGATTTAGTTTATATCTCTTAGATTGAATTGATTTTCTTGACTTATCCAAGTGTATAGAATTTTACAAGTTCTATAGGTCATATCTAAGTATATAGAGTACACACATTTATTATTTTTAATTCATTAAAAATTAATGTGATACTAAAATGATTGTAATATTATTTCTAAATTATATTATTTAATTTTAATTTTTAATATAGATATCAAAAAACATTATAAAAGTATTTTGATGCTAGTACCTACCTTTGAAATGTTATAAACAGATTATCTAATTTTTTTAGAAAGTAAAAATAAAATAAAAAGAATTTATTGTAAGATATAGTTTAGAATGTTTTATAACATACAAGATTTGGTTGAAGATTGTAGCCACCCAAGATCTAAGAACTTCTAAAAGAGCACAAGAGAGATCAATTATGAGAGTAATATTCTATTTATTAAAAATGATACAAATGATAGATTAAAATGGATTGGGATTGCAAAGAGAACCCCTTGGTTATATAGACCAAGGTGAGACATTTCGTATCAAATCATGGTGAAATTGTTAATCCTTTTTTTTATAGGATTTTTTGGTAGTTAATCTTATTTCATGATATAGTTATGCCATGCTTTGCTAGAATGGAGCTGGATAGATTCGATGAAACGAAATTTAAGCTTTGGAAGCTTGAGATGGGGGATTTTATTGATTTTAATGAGTGGATTATAAATCATGTTGCAAGTTTCCTTAGATTCCATCACCATTAATGGACTTGTTCATATAGTGACTTAGAGCTTCTCCTTGGTGATATATGATAATTCATTAGTTATTGGGAGGTTGTGGCATTAGTCATGTGATATTTGATGCTCCTGTTTAGCCCCCTAGAGATACATAGCTATGTCAAGGTTATGGAGGTAAATCATATGGTGACCTAGAGGTCATGTGCATGTCCTCTCGATAAATGGTCATATGGAGGTTATAGAGTTTTCCATATGGTGACTTAGAGCTCTTGGGTGCATGTAGATGCATTTTAAAAATTTATAGTGTGTTGAATATATATATTACACATTTGTAATAATCCACCATTCAAAATCAAAATATCATCTTTGTATAGTTTTGGGTGTTTTATATGTGTGAATGAGTTCATATTTGCATCGTAGTTGTGTGTGTGGCTTATGTTACATGCAAGGTGTTTTGTAGGTATTTTTTATAAAATATATGGTTTTTTTCAAATTTGTGGAAAAATATTTTTCAAAATTGTATTCTCAAGGGTTTTCCAAATGATACAACTTTGGATTTTCCTACATTCTTTTAATAATGGTTAGATATTTGTTCATTAGTCTCTAGTTTTTGACTTTTAGTTATCATATATTTATAGATTTATAGAATTTTGGACATAAGAATGCTTATGTTCTAATTTTTATTCCATGAAAAGAATATGCATGATGTCTTAGTTTAATTGTTACCAATATACTTTTGAATTTGTATTATTATTATGTTGATATATTTTAATGGTTCCAAGTTGTACTAATTAAGATCTACAAGTTTTATTCTACAATATACTTTGCTTTTAGTTTTTGACCTATGGGAATGTTTCAATCACCTTTGTTTCAAGTCACATGTGTGTAATATGAGTTTTTGATTTTCATGTTTATGTACCATTATGTTGCATGAAGAACTTAAGAGTAGATCCACAAAATATTAGTGGTGTTGTGTGTATGTATCAAAGATACCCACCATGAAAATAACGATTGAGTTCGTAGTCATTTTGAATATCGTTGCTATTTATTGTAAATTATTTGATGACATGGAGATGCATGCTCTGTGTGAATATTTTAGTTTTTTGACATGTGTTCATTATTAATCATTGGAATGTTAAGTATTAAAGAGCCAATGAGATAGACTATTAAGAAAAAATCCTTTTCAAGGTCACACACAAAGAAGAAAGATTTGTCTTTAAGGTTTTGAGAACATCAATTATTTTATCAAAAGAGGCTTTAAATTATAGTTCAATGAAAACTTTGTGCAAAACATGGTTGTGATAGATTATTTTCTAGGTTGAAAATAGTAACCACAATGTCATGTGAAGCCATTAAGTACATAGTTAAATTTTTGTCATGATATGGTTGTTTTAGGAAATTTGTCACAAAGATGACATTTTTACAATGGAAAACTTATAGTAAGCATGCAATAGGAGTTTTAATTAATATTTAACTATATGTGATCTTTAAGGTTTTAGATATTATTTGGAATTAATCTTCTAGTGTCGAGTATAATAATGATTTTTCCTTGGATAAACTAAGTTGATTAAAGAATCAAATCATAAAATAATTGATGAAACACTACGTAAGAATTTGCTAGGAAATTTAATTTAGTTGACTACTAATCATCCAAACATGTATGTTGTAGTTGGAACCTTGTCTCCATTCATGATTCATCCAAAATAAAGTAATTGGTTAGTTTCAAAGTAATTGGATTAGAAGATTTTAAACTTGTTGATTTTTCATATTCATTTTTGGAAGGTTGCATAGAATCTAAGAAATCAACCCTTGGTTGACATTTTTACAATGGAAAACTTATAGTAAGCATGCAATAGGAGTTTTCATTAATATTTCATTATATGTGATCTTTAAAATTTTAGATATTATTTGGAATTAATCTTCTAGTGTTGAGTATAATAATGATTTTTCCTTTGAGAAACTAAGTTGATTAAATAATCAAATCATAATATAATTGATGAAACACTATGTAATAATTTGCTAGGAAATTTAATTTAGTTGACTACTAATCGTCCAAACATGTTTGTTGTAGTTGGAACCTTGTCTCCATTCATGATTCATCCAAAATAAAGTAATGGGTTAGTTTCAAAGTAATTGGATTAGAAGATTTTAAACTTGTTGATTTTTCATATTCATTTTTGGAAGGTTGCATAGACTCTAAAAAATCAACCCTTGGTTACTACTTCAATATTAAATTTTTTATTATTTCTTGTAGTTATAAAAAGAATCCTAATGTTGCATTGTCATCCACTAAAGTCGAGTAAAAATTAGTTGTTGAAGCAACATGTAAAGTAATATGACTTATAGTTTGCTACCCACAACTTAATCTCTTGATTATGTATTGTGATAATCAAAGCATGTTGAAGATGTTTGAGAATCCATTATTTCATGCTCACACAAAGCATACTGAAGTACAACACATTCATGAAATTTTACCCCCTTGAAAATAACATGCAACAATAAAGAATAGTTAGTGCACACTAAGATCTAGCAATGGGTTGTCATTATATCCACAAAAAAATGAAAATTAGTTAATTATGACTATTGTAGATCCATAAAGAGTAGTGTTATAATAGTCATATATAGGATAACCCTAGGTTGTCCATGAGAAAATAAGAATCTAGTTGTTTTGAGGGATTGAACCACCCATATTGACATGCTAGCATTATCAGTTGTGCCCCATGACACATAGAATGAAAAAAATATTTTATTATTACATTACTCTCAACTAATGTTTTTTGCAAGAATGCATTCATTTTGGAATGGTTAAACAATGTATATTTGACTAGAATAAAGATAGGATACTATAGAGGAACCCCATATCTACCTATAGGTTTAGAAATAACATTCATAGATGCCACAATTTTTGAGAAACAATTTATCATAGTTTGACATTTTTTGCACTTAGAGCTCTTAAGATACTACACAAAAATAGTGTAGCTTGAAATTTTTGATATAATTGGAGTGAAAAATAAGGCCTACCCTAACATTCACCCACAAACACCAATGGGTTCACACAATCAATTGAGCCCCACAAGATGAAGAATGTAAAATATGGCTCTCGATAACTTTTAGCTCAACATAAATGATGCTTTTGACAATTTTTTATACATTGTTTCCACCATCAAATGGTCTAGATATAATAAAAAGTGTGATATTTTATTATGGATGGATCCTAAGTTAATTTTTGGGATTAAACAAAACATTCATAGGTGCCACATATTCTAATAAACAGTCTATCAGAGTTTGAAATTTTTTTACACTTAGGGCTCTTAAGAGAATATGCTAAATAGTTATAATGATCGAGACAAATGGGGTACAAAATAGGGCCTTTTATAGCATTTAATTGCTCACTGGGGCATGTTAGCATAGTTAGTTTAGCCACATGACACATGAAACATAAAATATGACTACTAACAACTTTTCATTAAATGCAAATGATGTTTTTCCTAACTTCTAAAATATTGTCACCACGGTCAAATAGACTAGAGGTTTAAAAAATTAAGAGATTTTATTGTGGAGAGAACTTGATTTCACTTGTAATTTTATATGGAACATTTGTAGGTGCCATGGATTGTGAGAAATAGTCTATCATAGTTTGGTAGTTTTTCTCACTTAGGGCTCTTAAGAGACTACATGGAATAATGTAGCTTGGAATAACTGGCTATCCTAGGGAATGAAAAAAATTCTTCCCTAGCTACCCACCAACATAGATGTATTGGAACAATAATTTCAACACCATGATGCACAAAATGCAAAATATCCAATCAAGTCAATAACTTCTTACTTGACACAAATGATGTTTTTTGTAACTTTTGAAACATTGTCACTATAGCCAAATGGATTGGATATTTAAAAAATTGAGAGAAGTGATTATCGAGGGGATTTATGTGAACCTTTAAGTTTATAGGAAATTTTTATAGGTGTCATGGATTGTGAGAAATAGTATGTTATGTTTGGCAGTTTTTTGCACTTAGGTCTCTTAAGAGACTGCGATGGAATAGTGTAGCACAAAATCATAAATTGTCTTGGGGAATGAAAATGAGATTTCCATAGAATTCACATACCCACTCTAACATGTTAGTGTAGTAATTTCAGCCCCATGACTCATGAAACAAAAAATATGGCTGATAACGATGCTTTTTGTAACTTCTAAAACATTGTCACCACAATCAAATGGATCATATACTAAAAAAAATAGATAAGTTATTATCGAGGGAACCTACGTGCACCTATAATTTTAGAAAAAAACATTTGTAGGTTCCATAAATTATGAGAAATGGTTTGTCATTGTTTGACATTTTTTTGCACTTAGGGCTCTTAAGAGACTATGTTAGAATAGTGTAGCCTAGAATGATTGATTGTCTTGCAAAATTAATAGAGGCCTAACCTAGTTATCCCCAACCAACTCAAATGTGTTTTTATAGTCAGTTCAACCCCACAACATATGAAACATAAAATATGGCTATCGATAACTTTTCACTAAAAGTAAATAATGCTTTTTCCACCTTTTGAAACATTGTCAGGATAGTCAAATGGATTAGAGATTTTAAAAATTGAGAGAGTTATTGTGGAGGGACCTTACTTGAACTTGTAATTTTAGATGAACATGCATAGGTTCCATGGATTTTGAGAAACAAATTGTCATAGTTTGGAAGTTTTTTGTACTTAGAGTTCTTAAAAGACTATGTTGGAATAGTGTAGCCTAGAACAATCGGTTGTCCTAGGGAATGAATAGAATAATTACCTAGAATTCACCCATGCACCTAGACATGTTGGCATAGTCAGTTTGTCCCCATGACACATGAAACATAAAATATGGTTGTTGATAATTTTTTACTGAATACACATGATGTTTTTTGCAACTTTTGAAACATTATTACCATGGTCAAATTGATTAGTGATTTAAAAAATGAGAGAGGTTATTGTGGAGGGATTTTATGTGCATTTTTAAATTTAGAATAATATTTTTTAGGTACCAAAAATTACAAGAAATAGTTTTTCATAGTTTGGAATTTTCGGCACTTAGGGCTCTTAAGAGACTGCCCAAAATAGTGTGGCCCAAAACAATCAATTTTCTCAAAGAATGAATTTTCTTAGCATTCACCTACCCACTCAAATGTGTCAGTGTAGTCGTTTCAACCCCACAATGCATGAAACACAAAATATGGTTGCGAACGAATTTTCACTCAACATAAATGATGTTTTTTGTAGCTTCTAAAATATTGTCGACATGGTCAAATAGATTGGTGATTTAAAAAATGAGAGATTTTTTTTTAGGGAACTTACATGCACTTGTAATTTTAGAAAGAAACATTTTAGGTATTATGGATTGGAAGAAATAGTCTATCATAGTTTGACAATTTTTTGCACTTAAGGCTCTTAAGAGACTGTGTCGAAATAGTGTATCCTAGAATGATCAATTGCCCTATAGAATAAATAGAGGAATTAATTGGAATTCACCTAACCAATTGGACATGTTAGCATAATTAGTTCAACCCCACGACACATGAAACATAAAAAATGGTTGTCGACAACTTTTCACTAAATGTAAATGATGCTTTTTGCAACTTTTGAAAAATTGTCACCACAATCAAATGGATTGGATATTTAAAAAATTACGAGAGGCTATTGTGGAGGGAACCTACATGCACCTATAATTTTACATAAATTTTTTATAGCTACCATGAATTACAAGAAATATTCTATCATAGTTTGATGGTTTTTTGCACTTAGGGCTCTTAGGAGATTGCACCATAATAGTGTGCCCTGGAATGATAGGCTATCTTGGGGAATGAAAAATTCCTTCCATGGAATTCACCCACCAAATTAGACTTGTTGGTGTAGTTGGTTAAGTCCCATGATGTATAAAACATAAAATATAGTTGTTGGCAACTTTTTATTGAACACAATGACACTTTTTATAAATTCTAAAACATTGTCACCATGATCAAATTGATTGGGGATTTAAAAATGAGATAGGTTCTTATCAAGATAACTAATGAAGAAGACTTCACTCACAATCAATTTCTCATCAAAATTCACAGTACACAGATAATAGACAACTCTATGGCCAATTTATTTCTTAAATCATCAATTACATTTTTCTATTTGGATCGATTTCCAATTACACAACAAAATGCTCAAATTTGAAAACAAATCTGAAATATAAATTTTAAGTGATTTCACCATTACAAATTATAGGCATTACAAGCTACAAGTTTAATTTTTCTTACAAATATCAACTCACTGTTCCTTCTTACTTCTCATATACCAACCTCTTGGTGTGGCATGTCTCTTCCTATTTTTCTTTTATTTTCTCCTCCCCTATATGTTGGTCAATGCCCCATCTCTACACCTATCTACTACCTTTCTCTTATTCTATGCAACCTCATTCAACTCTCCCCTTTTTTTGTCTAGTTGTTCCAACTACGCACCCCCTATCCACACAGCATCATGATTTTATCCTTTCCTACAACCCATGGAGTTGCTCTTTGTATATCTAGGTGTGATCTACACTTAATATTATTCTTCTAACCATTCTATATTTGTTTGAATCTACCAATAGAATGTATGCACCTCCCTTCATTATCTTCAACACAGCATGCCACTACTTCCCATGGCACAGGTATGAGGGGGATTCCTCTACTCATTTTCATTTCACTACCTTCCCCACTCTATCTCTTATTAGTCGTGCACCCTCTTCTTTACAAAATCCCTAACAAGTCACCATTTATTCACTTCCACACATATCCTATTGACTCTTAGGAGGAATCGACTCCTACTCCATATGGCTTAAGAGTTCTCACTGATCAAATATTCCCATTCAATCGCCTCTTTTTCACACAGGCTTTCTTTTATTTCCTTACAAATTAACAATCTGCCATCATAGATTCATACACATCTCTTCTACACTATACTATGTCTCCTCCTTTAGGTGTGGCTTAATGAGACTAGTTTTTTCTTTACTCCCTAGCACCCCTTCTCTCTCCTTCATGGTGCTAATATATTTCTATTCATGTAGGATAATCTACAATTTAGTCTTCAGGCTGGCATTGATGAAGGCTTTGTACCTTACATTTCTGGATGCCACCCTTGTCTCCCTTCTTCATACTCCTACAACCTTTCCCCTTGATGGCACTATTTTTTTCTAATATTTAATTGATACCATGTTCATTTCCAATTCCTTTGGTCTATTCAGCTTCCCATGTTTTTTCAATTACTCTTTATTTTATCCCTTTTATTTTTAGAAAGCCTTTTATGTTCATAATAATATTTCTTGATTGAAAACAAACATTATAATATATGAAGAGTCCAAATTACTCTAATTTGGAGAGAGAAAAAAGAAAGGAACCAAAGCTAACATAAATCAACATGCCTGTAAGAGCATTTCCCATGAAATCGAACTGAAGTTTTGCAACAATATTTTTGGGTGACATAGGATTACACGTGGACCTGGATGCTCATGCATCAGACACACCTAGTAAAAAATTTGTGAGCATGGGCTCAAAAAGGAGTTAGGTGATAGAACCACCTTTCAAGATTGCAACCAATCTCCAACAAACTCCATCACTGAAAACCTGACCTCCTCCACCAATTACTTCCCCTCCACTCTACAAGTGACCTCTCACATTCCTCTTCTAGTCACCTCTTAGTGTTGGAATTGTGTGCCTCAATCCCACAGGCCTAAACCTCTGAGTGAGCTATTTTGATGTGACCACTAAGATGTCTGGCCGATCTGCTTAAGTGATCCTGAACTGTCTATGAGATTGGTGTGACTAAGCCTGATCTGAATTCTCCTTGTAAAGTTCCTTCATGAATATATCGGTGTGACATTTAGTCTGTCTTGCTGATGGAAGTGATCAGTTTGAATTGAGGTATCGTTGTGAGTTTTCAGTTTGTCACCTGTAGTGGTTCTCTTGCCGATGGAGTTGCTTCTAATGCATATCGCTGTGACTCCTACCGATTTATTTTCTTGTCATGAATGTTGGTATGGCTCTGGCCAATGGTATTTAGTCAGGGTGACATGAAGGTTCTATAAGATTCTTAGCAACTGAGCATGTCTAGTTGATGGGGTTTGCGTTCGGTGTAACTCTTGTCGATGAGGTGTTTTTGTCGGTGTGACATGGGACCTCAGTCAAACCTTCTCTGATGCTTGTTGTCTTGTTGATGAGGTGTGTTCATTGGTGTGACATGGGACCTCAGTGAAACCTTTTGTGATTCTTTTTCTCTTTCCAATGAGGTGTTTTCGTCAGTGTGAAATGGGACCTCGGTGAAACCTTCTGCGATGCTTGTTCTCTTTCTGATGAGGTGTTTTCATCAGTGTGACATGGGACCTTGGTGAGACCTTCTCCGCTACTTATTCTCTTTCAGATGAGGTGTTTTCGTCGGTGTGAAATGGGACCTCAGTGAAACCTTTTGTGATGCTTGTTCTCTTGTCAATAAGGTTGATCTCGTGACATGTTGTGCTTCTGTTGATCATCGGTGTGACTCTAGCCGATGGTTTGTATTGGGGTGACTCAGGCTGATAAGATGGTTTGAAAGGTGGTTGAACTTAATGACATCAATGCGTTCGATGTGACATGTTGAACTCTTGTTGATGGACATTGTATTGGCAATAGGCTTGGTTGAGATGTTAGATTGAAAGAGACATCAGGGAGACTTTGGAGATTGGTGTGTCTATGATCAATAGAAAAAGTAAAGCCAATGGAAGTGAAGATCAACTCGGTTGAAAGAACAATGACTTTGTTGACTTGTTGATCTGTCGATTGATCGTTTGATGAACATGATGAGTTGGAGGAGACTATTCATTGTCCAAGACAGTTTGATGGTTGATCTAACTGTAGAAGATGAACTAAATGGTTCTGAGTTAGGATAAAGTTGTTATACAGGATTGTTCGGGGGTTGGTTGGAAAAAGTAGAATATTGTTCTAAAGGAGGTGACTCCTCTCTCTCTCTTTGTGGTTCGATTGTGAAACATCTCTCTCTATTTGTAATGGATTGAGAGGTTTATTAGAGAAATGTAAATAAAAAAAGGGAGAGGGAATTAGAATAGGGTTGTTGCTAGTTTATCTCTAGAATGAAACAAGATGTAACCTCTGTGAAAAGGATATGAACCTGAGATTGTATTGTAACTCTATTTTTTGTTGAATAATACAATGGCTCAGATCTTTTGGAGTGTGGGGTTTTTTACCTAAAATGGTTTTCCCCACATAAATCTTTGTGTTCTAATCTTTTGTACCATCTTTCATGTTTAATGGTTCTATTTGTTGAATCTATTATACAAGTTGAACTTGAGTTTACATGTGCTTCTCTCAGAAGGATTAATGTGGGAAATGAATTGTGTCTGATTCCACTTTGTGACATAGTTGTACGTATTTTTGAGGCAATCTAATTAAAATTAAAGTTAATGAAGATGCTACAGATCTTGGATGCTTATTTGAGATGATCAAGATTTCCCAGCACTTAGCTATACATTAAAAGTCAAAACCTACAGGTTCATACACACTATCCAACAACTATGCCTTTTTTTGTCTTCACATTAAGACAACCATTTCATTTCTCTCTCAACTCCTCTACAACTCTACCCTTGCAACCTCCATGTTGTAATCGTACCTCGATTCTCATGAAGATTCCACTTCATCTGCTATAATCTACCATCACACAACACTTTCCTCTACATTCTCTACTCTCAATATTTTAGGAATCCGCTCACCTACAATGATGATTTTGAGATTCTCAGTCACACTTCAATTTTGTGCCTTCCATCCCTCAATTGCCAAGACTCTACATCTACAATGGTACTTTTGGACTTCACTCACACTTCCACTATTCACAGGTTTCGTCACAAGCTGCCTCATGTTTTGTGATATGCTTGTCTCCTGAAACCTCTGCTCACTTCCCTCTTCACCCGTAGATCCTCGTGTGAATCACTTCTCTCTCAACGCTCTATCCACATGCTCAGAGCCTCTCGCTCTAATTCCAATTGATGAAGAAGACCACTCACAATCAATTTCTCATCCAAATTTGCAATACACAAATTATAGACAACTTTATGGCCAATTTAATTCTTCAACCGACAATTACATTTGTTGATTTGGATTGATTTCCAATTACAAAAAAATGCTTAAATTTGAAAAAAAAATTGAAATACAAATATTAAGTGATTTCACCATTACAAATTGCAGGCGATTACAAGCTGCAAGTTTAATTTGTGTTACAAATATCAACTCATTATTCCTTCTTACTCCTCATATACCAACCTCTTGGTGTTGCACATCTCTTCCTCAATGCCTAGTTTTCTCTTATTTTCTCCTCACCTGTATGATGGTTAGTGCCCCATCCCTACACCTATCTACCACTTTCTCTTATTCTATGTAGCCTCATTCAACTCTCCCCTTCTTTTTGTCTAGTCATTCCAACTATACACTCCCTACCAACACAACCTCACGAGTTTAGCCTTTCCTACAACCCATGACACTGC
Source organism: Sequoia sempervirens (assembly GCA_007258455.2). NCBI lineage: Eukaryota > Viridiplantae > Streptophyta > Pinopsida > Cupressales > Cupressaceae > Sequoia > Sequoia sempervirens. The sequence continues at coordinate 20,928 of VDFB02387123.1, forward strand.
TCTTTATATATCTAGGCATGATCTGCACTTTATATTCTTCTTCTAACCATTATGTATTTGTTTGAATCTTCCAATAGAATGTATGTTCCTCCCTTCATTATCTTTGACACAACATGTCACTACTTTGCATGGCGTAGGTATGAGGGGGATTTCTCTACTCGTTTTCACTTCACCGCCTTCCCCACTCTATCTCTTGTTAGTCACACACCCTCTTATTTACAAAAGCCCCAACAATTCACCATTTTATTCACTTCCACACATATCCTATTGACTCTTAAGATGAATCAACTCCTACTCCATATGGCTTAAGATTTCTCACTAATCAACCATTCCCATTCAATCACCTCTTTTTCACATGAGCTCTCTTTTTTTTGCTCACAGATTAACAAACTGCCATCATAGATTCATACATGCCTTTTCTACACTATACTATGTCTCCTCCTTTAGGCATGACTTAATGAGATTGGTTTTGTCTTTACTCCCCAACACCCCTTCTCTCTCTTTCATGGTCCTAATATCTTCCTATTCATGTAGCACAATTTTCTATTTAGTCTTCAAGCTGGCATCAATGAAGGCTTTGTACCTTACATTGCACGATGCCACCCTTGTCTCCCTTCCTAGTACTCTTCCTACAACCTTTCCCCCCTGATGGAACTAGTTTTTTTTTTAATATATTTAATCGATACCATGTTCATTTCCAATTCTTCTGATCTTTTTCAACTTCCCATATTTTTTCAATTGCTCTTTATTTTATCCCTTTTATTTTTAGAAAGACTTTTATATCCATAATAATATTTCTTGATTGAAAACAAACATTATAATATATGAAGAGTCCAAATTACTCTAATTTGGAGAGAGAAAAAAGCAAGGAACCAGAGCTAACACAAATCAACATGCCTATGAGAGTGTTTCTTGTGAAATTGAATTGAAGCTTCACATCAATAACCTATGTGAATTTGTGGGTTCAAACAAAAAAATTGGAGGTGCCATGGATTTTAAGAAATATTTTATCATAGTTTGATATTTTTTTACATTTAGGGCTCTTAAGAGATTGTGCCAAAATAACATAGCTTGAAATGATTAGGTGTCTTGGGAAAAAAATTTTTCCTTCCCTAACATTAACCCACTTTCTTGAATGTCTTGGTGCAGTTGGTTTTGCCTCATGACATATGAAACACAACATATGGCCTATTTAGCCCATTTTTAGCTTTATTTTAGGAAAAATATGATGTGACAATAATTTTTATGGAGGTTATTGAGAATATAAATGCACTTTTAGATAACCTTTATGGAGATACAACTCATCCTATAATGATAAAATATGAAATATATACTCTTCAAAATGGACAATTATTAGTCTTAATTAGCCCTCTAGGTCTCTAAATTTGAGTTTTGAGAGATAAAACCCTCACGCGTGCCAAAATGGTACAAAACCTAATTTAAAATGCAGATTAGGTTGAAACAAACCTACAAACCCAATTTCATGAAGGGTCCATAAATTATTTTGTGTATGACTATTTTGTGGCATAACAAAGGCATAAAAACGTCGTGCAAAATTTAACTCACACCTCAATTGTACATGCATGCCTAAGTGTATGACTATTTTGTGGCATAACAAAGGCATAAAAATTAGAATTAGGACTAAGTTTAGTATGATATGAGAAACATGTTGAATCATAAGTGTTATTTCATGTAATTTCAACATAATATGTGTCATCCATAAAAATATAAGGTATAAGTAAATTATGTGTATTTTCATAGTAGATGTGTCATAATTTGAAGCATATGTGTAACATCTAGAAAATGAAATGAAAGGTTAAAAGTAAACAAAAATGCAATCAAACCTCTAATGCAATCTAAGCTAAACAATAGAGAACAAAGGAAAGCTAAAACATAAATAAACTAAACAATCTCACCCAATATCTATGTAATTCCATGTATAACCTCAACTGCCCTTCTCCATTTTTCTATTGTAGTAAAATTGCCCTCATATTTCTCTTATGCAAGTATAGCCTGTGATAATGATTTAGCAAAACATAAAAGATTCAAATAATAGATATACTTCCAAAAGTCATAAGATTTTGGGAGAGATCAAAATGATGAAGGACATGTCAATTTATAGAAAATTGATCATTCAAATAACATGACAAGATTGAAAGATCGATGGATAGTTGAGATCAAAAGATTAGACATGCATTATGATAGCTGTTAGTAGTGACATGAGTGATAAAAACTAGAAATAGAAATAAAGATTAAATAAATGATTTAATCTTCAAGTTTGGTAGTCAAGAACATAAGAATAGTCTTTGCATGACAAAGATAGAGATAGGATTAAAGCAACGCTCTATTCAAACGCACACACAAGATTTAATTAATAAAATAAATATATTTAATTAATACGCATGTACACACAAACAAGTTATAACTAGATGACTGAATGATATGACAATGAGATTACTCATGAAAGCAACTCAGACATTAAATCAATAGTTAACTAACCGAATTAAATAGATCTTGAGTCGAGTCAAAGTGAATACTTAGATAACTTACACAATTATCTAGAATGGGTTAAAATAGAATTTATGAATTAAATAATTCATTTAATTCAAGATTTGATATTTGAAGAATAATTAAATAAATAAGATTTATTTAACTTATTGATGAAGGGATTAAATGAATAAAGGATTTATTTAATTATAGTTGACATATGATAAAGGGTAAATTAAATAAGAATTTATTTAATTTGACAAGAAGGATAAGGTTAATTAGTAACATAATTAAATAAAAAGTGTTTATTTAATTAATCAAGTAGAATAAAGAAAAGTGTGAATTAATTAAATAATTAGGATTATTTAATTAATAAATGAAATGAAAACTTTTAGAAAACAATTAAATAATTGACATTATTTAATCATGACCATAGAAATACGAATTATGAAGAAATTGAAGTCGCAAGCTTAGACTAGATTTCGGTGTCTACATTTGCCCCTCTTTGATAAAATGTCATTTTGGCATTGTGTCAAAGAAAAACAATAAAAAATATGCCCCAGTCATGCCCTAGTGTAAAACAGGTGAAGGTATGCCCCCTCGAGAGAATTGAAAAATTTTCAAAAAAAAATCATTTTTTTTGGAAATAGTCCCTAATAGTCAATTTGATAGCTAGAAATGCAATGGACTTGACGAAATTGAAGTTGCAAGTGTTAGGAATGTGTATGGGCTTATTGAAATTGGAATTTGATGTGGCCAGTAGAAAGGAATGCCACCAAAACCCTAGATATAAATAGAAAATGGGGTAAAAACCCATTCATTTTTACCCACATAGCTTGGAAATTTAAGATTTTTTCTCGAAACCCTCAGTGAAGATGTCTCTTGTTCCGCACACCCACCATCAAGTGTACAAGATTCAGACCTTCAGGTGGCTAGTCGACGCGGACCCCTTGATATGTACTTGGATCTCGACTTTTGAATTTTTGGTTTTCGCACTCTTTTATGCATTTATTTTCATTTTTTGTTATGCGTCACTTTATTCAAAAGCTACATGTGAATGCGTAATCAACACATTTGCATGCAAATCAATGCATTTGTAAAATCACGTAGGATACTTAGCATAGGTGTTTAAAAGTTTGATGCATTTATTTTTTGTTTGGACACATATGAGAAAGAGTTATGCATTTGCATTTAGAATAAACACATCTGCTTTGTGTTCAATGCATGTAAAAATAGTTCAATGCATTTGTAAATATTGCATCGCATTTTCATTTATGATGGATTTTTGTATGCATAGATGTAATGAGTCGCATTTGATTTTGACTCACATTTGATATTTCTATACACAGTTGTGATTTAAAATCACACATGTGTAATTTTATGATGCATTTGCAAAATAAAATGACACATTTGGTTTCTTGTAATGCAATTGTAAAGTAATGACGCTTTTGACTAGCATTTGATTTTGTCACTGTGCATTAGGATAGGTGATTGATTATGACATGAGGCATCTATAATGCCATTGCAGGTTGTTTTGGACCTTGTGCATACGCAAGAGTCAAGACTATTGACTTTTTGCTTCTAGGATAGTTTGCAGAGTGCAGAGAAATGGTTCTTATGGCATTTGTGTCTCCTTTGTGTGACAGACATGCCCATAATTCGGGCAAACTAGGGTCTAATAACGGCGTTATGTGAGTGGTGGTACTCAAAGACCTCTTCATTTCACTTGCCTATTGGAGAGGCTACAATTACTTTGGAGGATGTCTATAGGATTCTAAGACTTCCTATTAGAGGAAAAATTTATTTGTCTCTATGTGAAGAAGTTGTAGAATTCTAGCTACTCTTCTTTTGTCAATGATGTTGCAAAGTAAACCGGTTGAGGATTCTCTTTTCCTATGTTGACTTCTACTAATTCTTTAATGAGCATGGGTGACTTTTCTTGTGCAAAGGGGAGAATGTTCAAACCTCTATCCTTAGGTTCCTCAAAGAAGTTTTCACCTTCGAATGTCTCCTTTATTGTTGCTTTTTCATTGTCAAGAGGCACCTATCAATTTTCACCTAGAGACTCATCTTTTTTATGATTTTTATTCTTTTTCACATTTTTGCTACTTGAGGGTTGAACAAATTCCCAAAAATATGCTTTGTTGTCCAATTCAATGCTAAAACCATCCTTGTGATCACCACTAGGTATGCCTTATCTTAGTCCCAGGAACTCAACAATTTCTTCATCGTTCTCAAAAATTTCTAAGGTGGGTGTGTCTTGTTGGTCCCAATCAATGAGTTGGGGAGAAAGTAAAGGCATGTCATTATCGGAGTTGTAAAAGTTCAAGAGGGTCAAGGTAAGGATTGAGTTGTTCATATGGTCACAAAAGTATTGTACCAAGTCCTTTTTGCTCTTTGGTTTAGATCTAGGTGGATTGAGAGGTGGGCCTAATGCCAAGGTTTGGTTATCTGAAACAGATGTACTAGGTTTCCAAGAGGTAGGATCAAGAGATTCCCAATAGTAATGTTTAAACAATTCCTCTTGTGTCATATTCTTTGGAGGACAAGAATTTAATGGATTTGGTGAGGATTTCAACATTAAGTCAAGCTCTCCAAATAGATCATCAAGGTTCATGGAAGAGGTGGAGGATAGGGAATCCCACTCATATTCGTTTGAGTTGGGGGAGTCATAGTAGTGCTGGTCAGATGGTTTGTGAGATGTGTCAATATCGTATGAAGCACTTACTTCCTCTATTAAGGGTGATGTGGTACTAGGAACACCAATCTAAATCAGTTAAAACCCAAGCCCTAAGCCTTTTTGCCACTAAGAAACAAATATTGGTTCAATCCTCCCATCTTGATTTAAGCCTAAACCACTTTGTCCATTATATTCCTTGCTCTGCATGATTGTGAAACCTTTGCCATATAGACTTGTAGGAATGTGATCAAGTGAGAAAGGTTCTTCATTATCTTCCCTATACAACCAATAGGTGACATCTATATTTATGACTTCTTTGCTTAATTCTCCCCATTTAGTGAAATTTGTTGTGGGAGGAATGTGTATAGTGACCATAGATTGTCTCCTATCTAGTGTAGGTAAATCATATAACTTAAGAGGAATCAAATGGCTAACACAATAAGATGTCTTCATGTAATATTCTCCACAACCCTTATCTTGGATCTCTACCCCAGGAGTGGCAGGAAATGAAGGTGAAGTAGATGTTCTAGTGAGAGTGGATGGATTGACATAGTGAGATGAATTAGATGATGAAGCCTCTTGGTTTACTGGCACTTGGCATTGGGGTGTCTCTTTTAGATTGGTGCAATATTGGAATGGATCAGGGTCACCATCTATTGTAATTTCAGTGCCATTGTAAGGGAATTTGAGACATTGATGATATGTGGAAGGGACTTCCTTCATGGCATGAATCCATGGTCTCCCTAGTAGAAGGTTGTATGGAAGGGTGAGATCCAAGATCTAGAATTTTGTCTCCTTTACTATAGGACCAATTATGATAGGAAGTGTTACCACCCCCTTTGATTTTTGTTCCTCATCGTCATAAGCCTTAATGACAATAATTTTGGTTGTCTATGCATGCCTTCGAGAAACCTAATGCCTTAATCACTTTTAAAGTGCACAGATTTAGCCTTTCTCCTCCATCAAAATTCATCTAACTTTGGTGTTGCCAAAAATGATTTCAAGATGTAAAGGTTCATTATGATTTATCTTTTCAGTTGTGTAGTATTTTTTGGAGAACATGGCATGATGATTATTGGTTAAGTAGCTTACCATTTCCTAGAAATGATTGACATAGAGATCATTAGGGATAGTGGTGCTTTGTAAAGCTTTGTCTAAAACAGATCGATGCTCAAGGGAGATACGTAACAGTTCCAAGATGGAGATTTGGGAAGAGGTCTTCCCTAATTGATCAAGTTATAATGCAACTTTGAATTTTACAAGGCTTGCTGCGATGGAGAACCTTGGATAGTGATCTTATTACGATGAGTGTTGACAACACACTCAAGAGTTGTATTGATGGTAATGGTATTGATATTCTCATTGGCAACACGAAGGTGATTAATGATTTTTCCACTATTATAATCATGCTCGATATTTGCATAGTTGGCTGACATATTGGTTTTTTTACTCAAACTAGGGACATTTCCTTTCCCATGGTCATTTGGGGACATTTTTCCACTATTATAATCATGCTTGATATTTGCATAGTTGGGAAGATCCTATATGATATTTTTTAGTTGGTGACAATTTTGTAGGTTATGTCCCTTAGTTGTATGATAATCACAAAAGGCATTGTCATCCCACCAAACTGGTTTAAATTGTCCTAGATCGTATTGTCTTGGCTCTTGAAGTTGTATAAGATTGTGTTGCAATAGTTGTTTGAATACAGACTCGATGGGTTCCCCTAAGGGAGTGAACTCACATTTTTGAAACCTCCTCTGTTGTTGTGGGCATTGAGTATTTTGGACCATGTTAGGAGGTTGATTGACAATGTTAAGTGTGTTGGAAGAAATGTTAATTCCTCATAATGTGATGATTGGTCCTTCTTGAATAGTTTTAGCATCAACCACCCCATCATTGGTAACGTTTTTGTTTTGAGTCCAAAATTTGTTTCTATTATTGGGGGTGTTTTGCACTATTGGATTTATGTTGGATGTCAGTGTCTTAAGTTCTCTTTTTTCAATGAGATCCTTTTCTATTATAACCCCTTTTTCCACTAGTTCCAAAAAGGATGTGCGACAATGTACCCTTAAGTTACTCCTTAATTTTGCATTAAGGTTTTCTTGGAACATAGTGACTTTTTTGTTTTTTAGGTATCTCGATAGGACATTGGCTGGCTATAGTCCTCCATCTCTAGAAGAAAGTGATGAAATTTTCTCCTCTATCTTGTGTTGTGTGACACAAGGTTGCTATATTAATCTTGCGGTCTATGTTGAAGGAGAATTACTCAACAAATTTCTTAGCCAGTTCACCCCATGATTTGATGCCATAGTCTAGACCTGAAAACCACTTGAGTGCAATTCCTACAAGACTTCTTGGTTTTAGCCTCATAAGATATGTGGGGTCATAAGTGACATCTATGCACATGGTAGAAAATTCCCTTATATGTTCTATTAGATTCTATTTTTCCATTGTACTTAGGAAGATTCAATATGACATACCCGTGAGGGAAAGGTATCAAGTACAATGATTTATCAGACGGAAATGGGCATATGTTCTTTGTTGAAAAGGTTTTCTTAGTTGACACCACCATGTTATCCATTTGTGTTTAAAAGACGTCAACCTGGGTTAATGATGTGTTGGGTGGATTATGCGGATCTATGTATGTATTCTGAAATCCAACATCTTGTGATGGGTTTTGATTGAATGCTGGTATTTGATATGGATTTGGATTCAAAATGTTGGTGAATGTGTTCTGATTCAGGATATGTGTGAATGGGTTTTGACTTGGAATCCGTGAGAATGGATTTTGATTCAAAATCTGTGTGAATGGATTCTGACTACCAATTTGGGAGAATGGACTTTGTCTTCCAATCTGGGAGAAGGGATTCTGATTTCCATATTGGAAAGAGGGAATTCCTCCTATTTGTGTATTCTATGGTATAGTACTAGCGACATGAACACTAGGTATGGCTGTTGTCTATGGTATGGTACTGGTGACACTGACATTTGGTGTAGAAGATGACATTTTTGATCTTTTGTTCCCAACAAGAGGACCAAAGGGAGTGGAGGATGATGCCCCTACAGTGAAATTAAATCCCGATGTCATGCTAGATGTACTAAATGGAGAAGTATGTATTTTTGTACTCTGTGTAGGTATGCTAGATGGTATTGTTGTACTAACCTAATGTATAGATGTACTAGAATTTATTGTGTTTGTCCCTTGTGTAGGTTGAGTTTGTAAGGTGCTAATATCAAATCCTATAGGTAAGGTAGCACCTTCAGCTAATAATTTAGCTAAGTAGCATTGGGTATCATTTGCTGGATACTCATCTACAAAAGAGGAAAACTTAGGGTCTTGTGCAACAACCTCTATGTCTTCTGATCTAATATGTCCTTGAGGGTCTCTAGTGGTGAATTTGTCCAAAAATGTCCTACGAGATCTCAACAAGAATGGATTGATGAATTCATTTGGGTTCAACATTTTTTCTCTCTCTTTTCTCTTAGACCTAGTTTCAACCATGTAAGATAAACTCAATATGCGAGGAATGCAAAACTATGTCTATGGATAGTATGACTCTAGTTTATGTTTTTGGGATTTTCTGAATGCAAAATAGGAAATTTCTAAGATGATGATAGTCTAGAATGAAAATATCTAAAGATACAAAGTCTAAGCAAGCTTCTAAGGTAATCAATTTTGAAAACCTAAGACGAGGGTACCAACTACCTAAAGTCTAACCAAGGTCTTAATTTAGTTATGTCAAAGAAACAATGTAGGACTAAGATCAAAGATAAGGTGAGTTTCCTAACTAGATTGATGAGCTAGGAGGACTCTGTAGGACAAAGGATATGATGATAGGACTAGGCTCAATGATAAATTTCATTAATGCTATGATTTTTCTAGAGTGTAGAAAGTGGACCTATTCTAAAGTTTGTAAAAGTGACCTTCCTAAAACTTTTATCTAAAGATAATATGTAGTCTAAGATGAAACTAAAACTTGGAATTACAACAACTATAGCTATGAATAAATGATACCTAAAGGATGTAAAAGTCGACTCGGTGTTCCGTTAATCAAGGACAGATCCGCAGGCCATAAACGGTAAAATTGTAATCCGTTTTCTCGCGTCGAGGCATCATCATCAAAAGTAAATAAAGTAAAGAAATCAGTAAATTAAAAGTGGAAAGTAAAGAATCATTAAATAAAGGAAAAATCAAAAATTAAAGTCAGCTCGAAGGTGGTAAGAGGTAGAGACACTACAACAAATCCCTGTGATTTTCTCCATTTTTCATTCCACCCACTGTTTTAATGCAATTTTTGCCAATTTTTTGAAAATGTCAGCACTATTTATCGAGATGGTACTTTTTTTGGCATTTATTTGCTTCAATCAGGACAAGTCGACGCTAATTAATGCATTAATTTGCACTAAAATTAGTGTCATAGTTAGCACCAATATTAGCTCTATGTGTGGTGCTACTATTAGTACCGCCCCTTAGCTTTGAGTTTAACTTCAAGTTTAGCACCACTTTTAGCTTCAAGTTTAGCTTTGGCTGTAGCACCAGTTTAGACACTCGTATGTCAAAGAGACTTATTTATATGTCTCATTGATGATGTAAAATAGTGAAATTTTGACAAGATACAAGCATATCAAGGAGAGAATCACTTATGTCACATCAACAAGATATATCTACAAGTGCTCGATGATACACAACTCTTGGATATAACGAAGTAATGTCGATGAGACATTGAGATATCGATAAGATAAGATCTTCAAGTAATGATCAAAAGTATACACTGCTATACCATTGAGAAGGTGAGCAACATATGCAGTAGAGCGATATACATTGCAATACTGCAGCAAGAAGCCTTAAGCAAGGCGGTGGTGCGATAAACAACAAAAGGGAAGGGAAAAACCCTGCCATACCATAGCCGATATAATAAGAGATAGTGGTAGTATGGTAATCATGGCATCATTACAATTTACAACAATAAATGCAACATATCACCTTAGTCACAATCCATTTGGATAAATCATTTAACGAATCAAGAATATAGCCCACCAAAATATTGTAAAACTCTAATAAACATACTCTAAAAATTTCATTGAAATCTTATTTTTAGGCATAGCCTGCCAGAATGGAGTTTTCATTTTAATAAACATACAATAAAACCTTTGTTGAAACCTTATTTTCAGGCGTAGCCCACCAAAATCGAGAAGTCTTTTAGTAAAGAATGAAAAAGAATGGTAAGGAGATGTGTGTGATAGGAAGCATAGGATTCATTGTTGTTTATCCCATTCCTACTTTGATCAACAAGGATTAAAATGTTAATGTTGTTGTTTGTAATCCAGGTATTTAATTGACATATTTTTGCATAATCTCAAAGTCCTTCAAATGCTTTTGAAGTATCAATGTATCCTATATAGGGTTTAGAATGACTTCTTTTAATTTAAAAAAGTAAATTACATGCTTTTGAAGTATCAATGTGGCCAATATAGGGTTTATAATAGTTTATTTTAATTTAAAAAAATAAATAAATGGTGTATTTTCTTGTGATTAGATAATGTGGAGATCTCCTAAATCTGCCCTAACACACTGTCCTCTTTCACACTGTGTTCATTACTCCAATTGCTAGGGTCTTGCATTTTACATCTTTAATATCTTCATGATAGTGTCTTTTAAATAGATCTCAGTCTTTGCTTTAATCTTTATCATGTAACCCTTGAGTTCCATAATCCACCTTCAATCTCTTCTAAGAACATTTTCTTAAGCTAGACTACATAGTATGCACATAAAGCAAGTCCTTCATACCTGCCATTATTCCAAACCACTACTCACCACCTGCTTAAAATGTTGCCTCCATAAGCACAATAGCATCTTTTAAAATCATGGTTTTCAGTGATTGACCATTAAGGTCACTACTTTCATCAAGATACAATGAGATTTTTTTCTTCAAACTTAAGGTATCATGCAATATACCATTGTGAATCGTTTGTTGTGTATAATTTGATTTTCTTGCACATTCACTACCTTGCTAGCTACCTTTAAGACTGGATATTGCACCATCAGCTGCAATCTCAAACAACTCACTCATTATCACTTGAATATTCCTTTCATGAGCATCCTTGTATAAAATAAAACTATCCCTATAAACTACATACTAATATAGGGGACTCATTGTTTCATGGTATTTTGAGTTTTATTTGGAAGGGGCTAATATGTGGTATAGGAAGAAATTCTAGCATAGCCGAGTGTCAAACCCATGGAATTTGAATTTGGGTAAACTTGTAGTACCCAACGTCTTTGTGAACGTAGAGTTAATCAAGGTGTTGGCAAAGAATTACAATCCGAAGAAGAGAGCAATTCATTTTCCTAATGGGTCACAGTTCATGGTCATAAAGCCAGATTATATTTCCATGATTTTTCAGCTAGACACTTCCCTGAAAACAAAATTATGAATCAGAGACTTGTTGGAGGATTACCACACCATGGACATAAGTTACATGAGGTGGAAATTGCCTCTATATAGGGTTAAAGGTGTGGGTAACCAAACTATGAGGTTCTCTAGTGAAGATAGGCCCCCATTCTCTGTGGCTTTGTTTGAAGAATACTTTTAATACACTTATTACTCAGCTGGTCAAGTACTAGGAATTGATGTTCTGGAGAACATGACAATTGCTCCCATGGTTTTAGCCATAGACATCCAGAGCCATAATTCTTGGCCCTATGTTTATGTAGAGTATTTATTAGAGGCTATCAATAATTCCCTCAATATCATCAAGAATGACAATGAAGCCATTAATTTCAAGCACTATTCTCTTTTCATGCACATGATATTATATGAAGGGTAGGTAATGGGGATATGGGGTGAGGAATTAAGAATAAAATACTTATATGATGATGGAAATTCAAGGCCTGTACAAATGTGGACATTTTTGTGGGACAACAGGTGTGGGAGGTCCCACTACCTATATTTTGAGGAATATTTTGTCAAACCACTATACAAGATGATAGGCCACAAATGTGACTACAACCTCTCCCCAAGGATCTTAATATTTCTCTGACCAAAAGATATGGGTCATGAAGTAGGGGTAAATCACAATTGGGGGGATTGGTACATGTTTGGGGATTATACTGTTATCAGGGTTTATGGATTTGAAGCTACACCTTATTTGTTGCCTAAGACTGTGCCAAATAGAGTTTCTTATTTAGAGATCATAAGGCAATTTTCATTTTCAGCTTTCATGCATTTAAAGAGATATGGGAGGCAGAATTTCATGCCTTCCACTTTATGCTTTGGTGATTTCACTATTATCTCTAATTCAGGCTATGACTTGGTTAGTGGTAAACTAGATTATTATGGCTTGCCGGTTGGCAACAAAAGGGAAAAGTTTGATCTTGAACACTTCATTTGTGATGCCAAAAGTTTTCAGAAATTGAAAGGGTGTGAGCATACTTTCCTTTTATAAGATGTCATCATAAATTGTGAGGAAAATCAAAACATGATGAGAATGAATGCCTACAATAGGGTTATGATGGTTGAGGCTTGGAAGGTGAATAGTAACCTAGGCTACGCAGGGGATTTCCTTGAGGTACATGATCCCATAGAAAGAATTGAACATTTAATCCTCCATCAAGAAGAACTGATAAGAGATGTGCCACTTGTGGAATTTGAAAGAGGAAGGGGCATCAGTCCTAGGAGGCAAGTAGAAAATATCACACCACTAGATCACTAATCACCTCAACCTACTCCTAAAGTGAGATTTTCAATTGGTTCCCCATCCATGGAAGAAGATAACACTAAGGAGGAAGAAGGAGTCTCACAGTTTAATGCTTCTATTATACCACAAAACGAGATGCCATTGGAAAGATGTGTGATCACCTTTGAAGCCTTTGATGAGCTATTAGATGATGTGAGGCATTGTGCAAGTCAAGAATTTCTTGCAAATGATACTTTTGTGTAGACCCATGAATTTAAGTCCTTTATATATGAGTATAAAGGAAGACTAATAAGAGAAAGGTTAAAGGAAATTGACCCTAAGAAAGAGGCTTATGCCTTGAAAGAGTTGTAACATGAAGTTGATAGGGAAATGAGAAACATGACTATTGAGAGAGGAAGATCATTGTTGCAAGAAGTTGGAGTTAAGCCCTTTCCTGGGTGGGATATTAGTTTAGCCATTGTGTTTGACAAATTTTTGAAGAGAAATAATAAAACTTTACAAATAATGGATGAAGCGGGTGACAGGGTCTATACAGGGTCAAGGTACAATCCTAATAATACCACTTTACAAATTTGGGCTCTTTACCTCCCAGGCAAGAAGCCTTCTCTCATTGACCATGATCATATTTTTTGAAATC